>JAVJIF010007215.1:0-202533 GCA_038442645.1 Agave tequilana
TCTAACAAGTTTGTTAAGAATTGTGTAGAAATTGATGCTTTAGATGAAGGTTTGGAGAAGTGACCTTGGAGGATGCTTCTACCATGGGAGACAAGCCAAAGATGGTGATGGAAGTGAAGCCAAAGTGGAAGAGCTCAAGGAAATGAACATCAAGCAAATGAAGAGGAGCCCTCTCACCACTACCAAAGGATTGGAGATTCAATCCTCATCATCCCAGGACCTCGTCATAGGTGAAGTATCAAAAGGGTAACCACTCGCTCTAAGATTCAGATTTTTGTGTAATTTTGCTTTTATTTCACACATAGAAACCTAAAATGTCCTCGAGGCCGAGGCGATTCATATTGGTTGCTTGCAATGCAAGAGGAGCTCAATCAATTTGAGCGCAACCAGTTTGGCACCTTGTTCCTAGGCCCCAAGATAGACCCAACTATTGGCACTAATGGATCTTTAAGAACAAGTTGGATGAATCGGGTAATGTAGTTAGAAACAAGGCCTAGGTTAGTTGCCCAAGTTACACTCAATCGAGGGAATCGATTTTGAAGAACTTTGCACCCGTAGCACGGCTCGAAGCCATACGGATGACCTTAGCATATGCCTCATTTAAAGATTTTAAGTTGTTTCAAATGGATGTAAAGAGTGCTTTTCTTAATGTTATATTGATGAGGAGGTGTATGTTGAACAACCCCCGGGTTTGTTGATCCTACACACCCTAATTATGTTTATAAATTAGATAAAGCACTATATGGTTTGAAACAAGCCCCTAGGGCTTGGTATGAAGATTGTCTTCATTTTTGCTTTCAAATGATTTTAAGAAAGGAAAAGTTGATAAACATTATTTACCAAACATATAGATCAAGATATCCTCATAGTTCAAATTTATGTGATGACATTATTTTTGGATCTACTATGTTTCACTTTGCAAGAATTTTGAGTCATGCATGAAAAAGGAATTTGAGATGTCTATGATGGGGAGCTCAACTTCTTCCTTGGACTTCAAATCAACAACGTAGTGATGGACATTCATCAACCAAGCCAAGTACCCAAAGAACTCATCAAGAGGTTTCGGGCTTGAAGGATCCAAAGTAGCAAAGACTCCCATGGCAACCACTACGAAACTTGACAAGGACGAACAAGTAAGAAGTAGATATCAAATTATTTCGTAGCATGATTGTAGTTTACTCTATCTTACGGCTAGTAGGCCGGATATAATGTTTTCCGTATGTTTATGTGCACGTTTTCAATCATGTCCTAAGGAATCACACTTAATAGCGGTAAAACGCATAATTAGGTATCTAAGGGCACCATTGATTTAGGTTTGTGGTATCCGAAAACTAACCAATTTACCATGACTAGTTATTCGGATGCCGACTATGCCGGTTGTAGGGTAGATAGGAAGAGCACAAGTGGCACTTGCCAATTCTTGGGCAATTGTCTTGTGTCTTGGTCTTCCAAAAGCAAAATAGTAAGCCCTTTCAACCGCCGAGGCGGAGTATGTAGCAGCCGGAGCTTGTTGTGCACAAGTACTCTGGATGAAACATACTCTTCTCGTTTTGATTTACTTTTTGATCATGTTAAGATTTATTGTGATAATAATAGTGCTATTCACATGACCAAAATGCTAATCAACATAGTAAACCCAAACATATAGACATAGATATCATTTCTTAGAGATCACTTTGAAAAAGGTGACATAGATATTGATTTTGTTTCCAAGATTTTCAACTTGCAGATATTTTCACAAAACCTTTAGATTATGCAAGATTTTCATTTATTTGTGGTGATTGCATGTATGTAAGATTGATACTTAAAATATCTTAGTTTTGTTTTGTTTTGGTTTCTAATATGTTTGTTTTGTTTTGTCTTAAATTTTTTTTTAACCCTTTTTGATGTATGACAAAAGGGGGAGATATAATATATATAAGTTTGGGAAAAATATATGAAAAAAAAATATGGTTTGTTTTAAATTTTGTTATTCCTTATGATAGTTTATTTTTTGGTGATGATATTTTTTCAATGCTTTATGTATGCTTACATAGTTTTTCATATTCATGTTAAATACATAGCATTGTTTAAGGGGAAGCTTTCCAAGCTCTTTCCTCTTTTATTGTTTAATAACTCATATGTTTTGTCATCATCAAAAAGGGGGAGATTGTTGGCCAAGGTTACAATCAACCCATGTTTAGTGTATTTTGATGATTACAAAACATATTAGTTATGTGTACTAATATAAATTGTGTTTAAGTGTGTTTCAGGTTTATATATTAAAGAGATGAATTCTTCCTAAAGGAAGGTACATTGGACTCAAGACAAGTCAAATTGGGCTCAAAGTGCAATATTGAAGATCAAGTGAAGATTGCCCATGTTGAAGTCTTGAAGACCTAGATTTGTAAGTGTAGTTTTTGTTAAAGATAGAATATGTGAAATTTGGCTCTAGGATTTGCACACACACTTGTTTTGAATGTTTCTATTTTTTTTGAAATTGTTTATTTTCTAAGTTTATGCCTTAGTTTATACATACATGTACTCAAGCTTTTATCTTCAAAAACTTGTTTAAAACATGATATAAACTATTTTCTGCATAACACTTAGCTTCAGATTTTTTAAAGAATTTTTACAAAATTTTCTATCTCAAAAATCTGCCCAAAAAATATCTATTTCAGGCAGACCGGTCGACCGGCAGTCGACCGGCTGCTGTGTCCAGACATGCACAGGCTGTGCATGTCTGTCGGTCGACCGACCTACATACCGGTCGACCGAAAAAGAGATGTTTGCTCTCTGTATCTTTTCGGTCGACTGGGTCGGTCGACCGATAGAAGGAAACTGTGTTTCCTTTGTTGGATCGGTCGACTGGCAGTCGACCGAAGCTCCAACGGCTCTTTTGCCCAGCGGGACCCGGTCGACCGGCAGTCGACCGGATAGGCCTGCATCAGCCATAACGGCTCTTTCTTCTTTTGGAATTTCTGAAAAACTGTTTTTTGGTTTTCTCTTTACAGAGTTTTTAGGAGTTGTTGGGACTCTTTTTCTGATCAAATTAGCGGAAAAATCAGAGTTTTACCTATTCTCTCTCCCTATAATATTGGGGAATAGGCCTTAGTTATTTACCAAGAAAAATACAAGTTTTCATAGTTTTCAAGAGAAAGAGAAAATAGTTTAAAGCCTTCATTTCCATTCTTTCAAAATTGGTTTTTCAGTTGTTGTTTGATCTCTAATATCACTCTACAACTGAAGCTTTTCTCACCACACTTCATAGAGCCAAAAATTTCATATTCTTTCTATAGGTGAAGTTGTAAAAGAGTGAGAGTGTTGTAAAAGAGTGTTGTGTCTAGTTAAAGATCACTATTTGTAATTCTTGTTCTTGTGGACAAGCTCCTCGGTGGAGTTTTCTTTGTAAGGTGAAGCTACGGCTTGAGGTCTTTGAAGGCCTAACTTGTACGGGATCCTAAGGAGATAGTGGAAACCCTTCACGGAGGTGAAGGCGGGGACTAGAGCAACGGGCTCGAACCTCGAAACAAATCATCTTGTTTGCGATTGCCTTGGCGTTCTTCTTGCTTACTTTCGTGCTTTATATCACTTCCAATTTATTGCTTGAGAACTAACCTTTATTTGTGCAATCCTTATTTGTTTACTTTACTTGGTATTTACTTGTGGAATCTTGTGTTGATATACTTGTTGTGTTACATTGTGAGTTTTTCATTTTCATCATCATACTTGGCATTGATCAATCACACCTCAATACAACACGGTTGCATTGCGCACCTCTACCCATTTAAGGTGAATTGGGAGGAAGGAGTTCAGAACCTCGCAAGGGGTATTCGGCTCTTAGTCGTGTTTTTTGAGAGATTGTTGCATCACTCATTTCATAAGTTTAAAAAGATCATTAGATTAGCAATTACACCTATTCACCCCCCCTCTAGGTGTATTTCAGATTAGATAAGTTTTGAGAAAAAAATATAAAATTCTCTGATTAAGCTGGGTATTTGTGCCTAATAAAGCATAAGTATTCACGCCTAAAAGGTGTTCATATAATAAAATCCTTAGTTTTGTTGCCTTTTTGCTTGAGTCCTTAAGTCCTTGGGTATTTTCTCACCCAGTGCCCTAAGACCGTTTGGCTTGGGAGACATCGATTAAAGGCTCGTTACATGGGCAGATTAGAAAGCCTAATCGAACTAAGGAAATACCACAAAAATATATATAAATAAATAAGGCATAAGAGTTAGAGTTAATGACCCTTAGTCAAAATTTTCATAGTCACGATGGTGCATATGACTCAGGGTAAAGTAATAGACTAGATGAGAAGTACAATTTGACTCTTTACTTTGATTGATAACATATTTTTGAATAGAGACTAAGTTTAGAAATGAAAAATTCATTTTCCTATAACTTATATATTACTTAAATCTTACAATTATTTTCAAATATTTTTCTCTTTCAAATGCTTTTCGAAACACTAACTCTTTGTTTCTCTTTCTTTATGGATTTTGTGGGTGTAATCTACTAAAACCCTCACGAGACAAAACTCGTCCTCTAGGGGAAACCTAGGGTATAACGGCTTGTTGCACAAGCTCAGTGCAATCGCGTGACCTGCGCGAAGTGGTCTAATAACCTTTGATTTAGTTCTGTTGTTTTACTTGAGGACGAGCAAAAGATAGGTGTGGGGCTGTGATCATACACATATTTTGCATTCTTTTCATTACACTCCTACATTTATCGTGTAATAAATCTGCTAATTTCTTGTCTTAATATTTATTTTGCAGAAGATAATAATGAAGAGAAAGAGGATTAAACCAATAAATACCAATTAAAATCAGATTTAACTGGATCTATTTGGTTAGCTGAGATGATTCCAGATCTAGATAGAACAAATCAAGGATTGGGGCAAATGTTCAGCTAAAGATCAGAGCAATCAAAAGATAACACCAAATGGAAACTGATAAAATTCAGATTTCTATAAATCCATTTTGGTTAGCTAAAGATCAAGTGAGGATAACATCAAATACAGAGAGATAAATGGATAGAGAGAAGCTCAACGGATGAGATGAAGCAAGTTTGACTCAGATTCTGACTGATACATTTTAGTATTTAAATCATACCTTTCGCTACAGAATCTCAAATCTGATGTTTCAAGATGATCCAAAAGAAGACGTACAGGGCTACAACTCTTATGTTGATCATTATTTCTAATTCTGTCATTTGTTAAGTGATATTCAGCAATCAACAAGCCAACAAACTGCAGATCAGAACTGAATATCCACCTCAAATCAAGTTTGGAGATAACGGGAGGATTCAAATTCAGAAAAGCCAGCTTTCCCTATCTTCATACTCCTCTAACCTCTGTATTTCTTCTATAAATACCTGTAATCTCAAAGGCAAGGGAGACGATCATGCAGAGATAGGATTTAGTCTAGTTTTTCATTCTTTGTAGTGTAGGTTTTTGTTTTTCTTTTCATGTAATTTTCAGTTTTAATTTATGTAAATCAGAGGGGATCAGAGTTTCATAGGAGAACGAGAACGAAGCTTGTGCTGAGAGTGACACCGGTGTAAGATTTCCTTCTTTTCTCTTATTGTTATAAATCAAATCTGTAGTTCTCTTTTGTATGTACTTTGTTTTTGTGTTCTTCTTCTTCTTCCCTACTTTTCTTCTTTTGGTACAATTGTTATCCAAGTGAGTCTAAAAGCATCAAAAGAGCCTTGCCTTTTCGAGTGCCACCGTAGCCCATGACGATGGATTTTGAGTTTCATTCTGTATCACTTCATACTTGCAACGTCTTGATGATATAATATGGAGGAAGGGGAATCAACTCTTATGGCTATACCTTGATCGCCTCGCTTCAAGGTAACATCATTGCAAAAGATTCAAGGTAGGTATTTGGCCAGAAGAAGTAAGTAATTTTAGTTTCTTTTTCTTTTCTTTTATTCTTTAGTTTAGAACACCAACAACACCCACTTCTTTCCATTTTCAATTTCTTTGTAAATAATCATTTTCCATTTTTTTCACCTTCTAATTCTACCACTTTCTTCCTCACTTAACTTTAACCTAATTTTCTCTTTTCTTTTAAAGAACTAAGAAGAACTTTCACCAACTTTGTATCTTAAAAGAAAACTTACTAAAAAGCTTCCATCGCTAGTCCCTCCTTGTGGATCACGACCCGCATAGCCACTTGCTATTGCGGTAGAATTGAGCACCTTGCAATACTGTTTTAAAAGTTCTGAAATTCTGTATTTTTGTGCAGGTAAATCTCAATCAGATACAGAGAGCAGTCTCTCTGTTCGGTCGACACCGCCCGGTCGACCGGGGCCTTTCCAAAGAGCAGAGCTCTCTGGACGGTCGACCGTCTCAGTCGACCGGCCCTCCAGCCAGACTGGCGTGCACGTCTGTGCACGTCGGTCGACTGAGTCGGTCGACCGACTCCTAGCTCGGTCGACCGGTCCCGGTCGACTGGCAGAAGCCAGGATAGGACTGTTAAAAGGGATTTAAAAACTTGGTATTTTGACAAAAATATAATCCCATAAAATCACGAAAAATCTACAAAAATAGCTTCCGTATTATACTTTGATAATCAAACATATTTGAGTAAAATCAAGACATGTTACAAACATTTTGAACTATTTTTGTAACTTAGAATTTTAGCTAAAAACGAAAACTGTATTTTTCCAAATTGGTTTTTCCAAACTTATTTTTCCAAAACTACTCTAAATACAAAAATAAGATATTTTAAATACTTTTAAAGCATAAAGTGTATGGATATGATCCACTACACATACATGGTGAAATATCTATGTTTTTGACAATAAGCACTAAACATGGTTTTGGTAAAAGATATGTATACTTTGAATTCCAAAAACCAAACCGTATTTTTCAAAAATAAAACTCTTTTGTATTTTTTCAAAATAAAAATTCTTTTATGAAAACACATCTAAATCAAGAGTGTGTGTGTATATGGTATACTTGAGCAATCCACCAACTATTCTATCCTTTACATTTTAATCTAAAATAAAATCTTAATAAAACAACTAACACGATCTCTTCTTTGAAGTCTTCTCATCTTCTTGACTTGGTCCAAACTTGACCCAATGAGCTAGACTCCTCTTGAGTACTTGATGTAATCTTGATGCATATGCTCTTGAATCAACCGTGCTAGCTCCAAAACTTGAATTTAAATCCTTTGTTGAAGCTAAACTCCAACTAAGATCTTGATCATAAATCTGAGACTAATTAAACACAAGATCATTAGTACTATAACTACATGAGTTGATCATCATCAAAACTGGAGTGATGGGCCTTTGGCCAACAGAACCTTCACTGAGGATTTGGATAATACAACTTTGGAGTACACAACTCCTCTCTCAAACAATACAACCTCCACACAAGATGCAAGGCATAACAACAATCACCTCTCTACTTAAAGGGATGGGCACTTAGCCAAACACAATCACCTCACACTAGAGGATAAGGCTCAAAACAAACACCACCACAATCACCTCTACACTTAAAGGATACACCAACACACCTCCACATCACCTCTCACTAGAGGGATATCATAAAGTAAAGAAGGCTACAACTCTTGGTGTTACAAAGACCACAAACTAATTTTCTCACCGAAAACAAGATCCTAATAGATAGCATAGATAGATAGCTCAAGTGTGAGAAAATAAAGTGTTTGGAACAAAAAAGTACTTGAGAAAATCTCCAATAGATATTGAAATCAAAACAAAAACCTATTCCCAAAGACTCTTTTTTCTTTGAATTTTTCAACACTTTAAAATAAATAAAAATAAATCTTTTAACCATAAAACTCTTCCTGAAAACACTTGAAAGTTATAAATTTTTCTCTTCTCAATCTTGGTGAAATCAGCTAAGGAGGGGGCTATTTATACCCTCCAAAAATCTGCGCGTTGGCAGCCAGGAAAGGTCAGAAATGACCTTCCGGTCGACCGCCTGGTCGACCGGACCAAAGCAAACAGTCGACCGCCTGGTCGACCGGCCCCCACCAGAGAGTGGGGTGCTCTCAGTCGTCGGTCGATCGCACGGTCGACCGGCCAAGTTGGTTGGCCTTTGTGCACGTCCCGTGCAAATCAGTCGACCGGCACGGTCGACCGACTCTTGGTCCGGTCGACCGTCCGGTCGACTGCCAGAGCAGTCTGGCGGGGATTATTATTTAGACGGGAAAGGTGTTGTATTGTGGAGTATAATTTGCACACAAAATATATTCAATAAAAAGAGATAAGGTTTAGATTCAACCTTAGGTGCTTTTGATCACTCCCCAAATGTATTCCAAATGATTAATGTACCCTTTCCTATCTCCGTTATAGCATGGGCTATACCGAGTCGATTCTCAGGGAGAGCTTGCGATGGAAGCGTTACGGTTGGTAGTGAAGAAAGAAAACGAAGATTCTTCTTTGTCTTTAAAAGAATGAATAAAACATGGAAAAAGAAGTGAAAGAATGGGTGGCTTTGTTCATGATGGAAAATGAAAAGAAATCAAAGAAGAGATTTGCTTTTGGAATTAAAACTAAAGGAAAGAAAACTTTGAAGAAGACTTTGAAGATGGAGAAAACCATGACTAGCTAACCTTACTACCTTGCTAAAACTTACTAAACTCCGTGATGGTGAATGCGTGCCTCATGTTGATTCATCGGCAAAGATTTGTCTTGCGTGTTGGTCTAATTACTTTCCCGCTTGGATGACGGGTGATCACTCTTGGACTTGTCTTGTAGACGCATAGATGTCATAGGCCTACAATAGACTTTCAATAATGGAATCAAAAGAGCGCACTCAAGGGATGCTAAGGAAGAAGATACAACATTCATTAATTGAAGTAAAGAAGTTGTACAACAAATAGCATATGTTTGGTGATCCATCTCCATGTTCCATCAAGGCACTTGTTCTAAAGACAAGGCTCTAAATGAGGCACACATGAATCATATGGAATTACAACAAGAACTTGCCAAGCAATGAAAGTAACCCATCGGAGAAGAGAAGACCATACAACTTGCAAGATTAAAGATAACAATCACCCATGAGTTAGTAGTTAGCAAGATTAGTGGTTAGCTAGTTCATGTTAGAAAAGTTAGCTACTAGCCATTACAAGAAAAGAAAAGCAAAGCATGAATTAAATTGCAAGTAAAGTAAAGCTAGAAGTAAAGAAAGCAAGTAATACTAGAAAATGCTCAAGTAGAGAAGAAGAGAATGGATGAATCCTTGCTTCACAAGTTGTCACACCTTGGTCTACACAAGCTTTCTCTCTCTTACAACTCTCTTTTGCAGAATTTTAGGGAGGAAGAAGATCTAGAGCACTACTAAAATCCTAGAGAAAAAATACAAATTACAAAGCTTTATCCTCTAATCTCTCCTCTCTCCTCCTCCTACTCTAGCGTTGCAGGCCCTGGTGGTGTATTTATAGCCTCAGATAGAAGGCTCCAGAAGATGAGACAGCTGGCAGAATCTGGGGCTCAACGCCCCAGATCTGCCGCATAGGCGCGGCAACTTGCGGCCGTTTCAAGTCCGTTGGCCAACAGCTTTCTGTTGTGAAGTTGTTACAAGTTTGTTAGCCACGTGGAACTTCTGGAATCTTGAGTTAACACGTAGAATTCTCTAGATCCTGGGCTCAAACTTGGGCTCTCTTTTGGGCTTTTGAATTAATCTCTTTTAATTATTGCTAATTAAAGAGATTTTGGGCTTTTTCTCATTTCAGATGTGGACCTGCAAAAATAGAGAGAAGATGATCAAAAATCATATTTTTATTGACAATATGCATGGTATGGAAGCGGTAAAATATGCAAATATGTATAACAATCCCCCCCCAAACCTAGCTTTTGCTCGTCCTCGAGCAAAAAAGAAAGAAAAAGAAAGAAAAAGAAAATCCTAACTAGTTTATTACACCACTTTCGTAGGTGACACGATTGCACTGAGCACGTGCAACAAGCCGTTAAACCTCTAGGTTACCCTAGAGGAGGAGTGTTGTCTCCTGAGGGTTTTCAGCGGATTACACCTACAAAATCCATAAAGAAAAATAAAAAGGTTAGTGAAAATTTTGATCCATGTTTTAAAATTCTAACTTGAGCTTTAGGTTTCAGGTTACCCTAAACTTGTCATTCCTCTTATAAGCGTCTATTTGGAGTTTTGTTTTCAACTTAGGTTAAGATTTTAGAGAAAAGATCAAAAATCGGATTTTGCATCAATCCTAGGATATATACATTTATAAATATGAAGGATCTTTCTTAGACTAAGTTCATTTATTTACTTATATATATAATATATTTTTTTTTCTTTCTTTTTTTTATTTATATATACAATGTTTATTTATTTACATTCCTTAGCATCCTTAGGCTTTCTAGTTTACCCTTGTAACGAGTCTCTTACCGATGACTCCCAAACCAGACGGTCTTAGGGCACCAGATGAGAAAATATCCCTCGGGTTCGATGACTCAAGTAAACTAGGCCACGAAGGAATTTAAGGACTTAACCACCTTTAGCGTGATCGGCAATGCTTCTTGAGGCACGACTAACCAGCTTAATCAGTGGCTAAGTATTTATTATTTATTTATATACAATTTTTTTCTATATATATATATTTTATTATATATATATGTAAATAAAGTCACAAAGTCTTTGATTAATACTTCAATGTTTAATGTATATATCCTAAGAAAGAATTAAAATCTAGTAATTTTTCTTAACCTTTATTACTTACCTAAAAATCCAACTAAACTCCTCTTTTCAACTTATATTAGAAATCTTAGTTAAGAGCTTCCTTAATCCCTAAATTCAAGTTTGATTCTTTAAACATGGATCAAGAATTTCCTTTTTTTTTTCTAAAGAAAAAGTAAAATCTAAAAGAAAGTAGAAAATCTATAAGAAGGTAAAATCTAAAAGAAAATAAAAGACCTAAAAAGAAAAAGCCTAAAAAGAAAGAAAAAAATCCTATGTTAGAAGCTACCCCCCATACCTATCTCATGCATTGTCCCCACTGTATGCAAGATAAAAAGATGCATGAAATAGGTAAAAGGTACAACACTACTCCCTCCGTCGCTTTGGACCCGCAGTGGTGCTAGGTCCAGCCGACTGTGATCTCCTCAACGCTGCCTTCATACTATATAATCGAGAGGATTGCTCCTCTACGTTCTTCCTCAGCCTCACTTGTCCCCTAAAGATTTTCTTCATGCCCTTCCAGATGGAACATGAAAGCTCGTGACTCTGCTGGGGGATCATGCCTCCAAAACTCAGGTTCATCTTCTTCCTTAAGACTCTCCTCAGAGGAGGACTCTACCGTACATCCTCGGGCTGGACAGTAGGAGTCCAGACCACGTGCAAACAACTATTATACGAACTGGTGGTCTCTCAGGTGCAACAAACACTCGGTCGAATGAATCAAAGACATCGTCTGGTAGGAAAGTCCTACATAGACGTGTAATCAAGATAGGATGGGAGTATTTGGCACCCCTAGTGCGTGAAGAATTGGCTATGAGTGCGTGGAAGATGACCTTATTCAAACAAACTGTGTGCTGACGAGTCATTAAATCATGTATAATTTGCAACACAGGTCTGTTAAATGTGGAGGTGTGGTCTAGCCCTAAAATGTTGCATTGGATCCAACATCCAACACAGTGAATATTTCTAAACGTGGTGCTAGCCTTCAGCCCACGATCCTGCTCAGTACAACGAGCCCCCATAACAGTCATATACTCAATCAATGGGAGAGGCTCGCTGTGTTGTGTGATGGTTAGGACAGTAGTGACTTCCTCAAGAAGAGAAAGTGTGACAAGTAAGTCCCCGGCAACGGCGCCAATTTTGTTTAGACGGGAAATGTGTTGTATTGTGGAGTATAATTTTCACACAAAATATATTCAATAAAAAGAGATAAGGTTTAGATTCAACCTCAAGTGCTTTGATCACTCCACAAATGTATTCCAAATGATTAACGTACCCTTCCTATCTCCGTTATAGCATGGGCTATACCGAGTCGATTCTCAGGAGAGCTTGCGATGGAAGCGTTACGGTTGGTAGTGAAGAAAGAAAACGAAGATTCTTCTTTGTCTTTAAAAGAATGAATAAAACATGGAAAAGAAGTGAAAGAATGGGTGGCTTTGTTCATGATGGAAAATGAAAAGAAATCAAAGAAGAGATTTGCTTTTGGAATTAAAACTAAAAGAATAAAACTTTGAAGAAGACTTTGAAGATGGAGAAAACCATGACTAGCTAACCTTACTACCTTGCTAAAAACTTACTAAACTCCGTGATGGTGAATGCGTGCCTCATGTTGATTCATCGGCAAAGATTTGTCTTGCGTGTTGGTCTAATTACTTTCCCACTTGGATGACAGGTGATCACTCTTGGACTTATCTTGTAGACGCATAGATATCATAGGCCTACAAGATAGACTTTCAATAATGGAATCAAAAGAGCGACACTCAAGGGATGCTAAGGAAGAAGATACAACATTCATTAATTGAAGTAAAGAAGTTGTACAACAAATAGCATATGTTTGGTGATCCATCTCCATGTTCCATCAAGGCACTTGTTCTAAAGACAAGGCTCTAAATGAGGCACACATGAATCATATGGAATTACAACAAGAACTTGCCAAGCAATGAAAGTACCCATCGGAGAAGAGAAGACCATACACTTGCAAGATTAAAGATAACAATCATCCATGAGTTAGTATTAGCAAGGTTAGTGGTTAGCTAGTTCATGTTAGAAAAGTTAGCTACTAGCCATTACAAGAAAAGAAAAGCAAAGCATGAATTAAATTGCAAGTAAAGTAAAGCTAGAAGTAAAGAAAGCAAGTAATACTAGAAAATGCTCAAGTAGAGAAGAAGAGAATGGATGAATCCTTGCTTCACAAGTTGTCACACCTTGGTCTACACAAGCTTTCTCTCTCTTACAACTCTCTTTTGCAGAATTTCTAGGGAGGAAGAAGATCTAGAGCACTACTAAAATCCTAGAGAAAAATACAAAATTACAAAGTTTTATCCTCTAATCTCTCCTCTCTCCTCCTCCTACTCTTGCGTGCAGGCCCTGGTGGTGTATTTATAGCCTCAGATAGAAGGCTCCAGAAGATGAGACAGCTGGCAGAATCTGGGGCTCAACGGCCCCAGATCTGCCGCATAGGCGCAGCAACTTGCGGCCGTTTCAAGTCCGTTGGCCAACAGCTTTCTGTTGTGAAGTTGTTACAAGTTTGTTAGCCACGTGGACCTTCTGGAATCTTGAGTTAGCGCGTATAATTCTCTAGATCCTGGGCTCAAACTTGGGCTCTCTTTTGGGCTTTTGAATTAATCTCTTTTAATTATTGCTAATTAAAGAGATTTTGGGCTTTTTCTCATTTCAGATGTGGACCTGCAAAAATAGAGAGAAGATGATCAAAAATCATATTTTTATTGACAATATGCATGGTATGGAAGCGGTAAAATTTGCAATATGTATAACAATCAATTATAGGTATTGAAAACTTATCTTTTTAACCTTTATAAAATCCCATAAAATCTCATAAATTTCATAAAAATAAGTTCTTTTAAGATCTTTGAAATACAAATATGTGTGACTAAAATTCAACACTTATTATAAACAATTTGAACCATTTTTGTGATATTGAATTTAGGCTTTAAACAAAAATCGGTATTTTCCAAAACTTGAAATTTTGAAATGGAAAATCATTTTCTCTAAAACTCATGTAAATACAAAAAAATGATATTGAAACAAATTTGAAGTATGTTGTATATGGATAGAATCCAATATACATATAAATTATATATCTATGTTTTTGACATGAAATCAAAAATCGGTTAAACCGAAAAACTAAAAACCAATAAACTTAAAATCTTGCCTGTGTATGTGAACTAGAGCATATCAATATTATTTAATCTTTACATAAGTTCTAAACATATTAAACTAAACAAACTGAAGTCTTCTTGGCTCCAAGCCGACTCGATCCAAACGCGATTCACGAGCTTGACTCCAACCGAGTGCTAGATGTGATCTTTGAAAGATCACCTAGAGGGGGGGGGGTGAATAGGTGATTATGCTAATCTAATGATCTCAATGCAGAATTTAAAAACTTAATACAATACACTCAAGTGCAATCAACAAGTGATGCACACACAACCAAGCCAAGCAATAATGAATGCACAATATGAATAGTTGCAAGGCACAAAGTAAAAAGAGATAGAGAGAGTCAATGGATCAAGCGCAAACAACAAGATATGTTTTGAGGTTCGAGCACTCAGCACTACATCCCCGCCTTCGACACACGAAGGATTTCTAATCCACTAGCTAGTCCACAAAGAACTCTCACAAGGAGTACCAAACTCCTCTCTTTACAACCACAACCTCCTCCTTGAGGCAAGCTCCAATCCAACAAACAATCACCTCACAATCCGAGGGATTAGCACAAAGCAAACACAAGGATCACCTGACAACTTGAGGGATACAACCCAAGTCACAAAGCCAAGTAAAGATTGCGTTTTTAACTTGTGGTCTAAACAACAACCACAAATAATTTCTTTCTCTCACACAAAGATCCTGTAGAAGAGATAGTAGATTATAGCTTAAGTGTGGAGAAAACCATGGGATGGAAATCAAAATCACAAAGAAAATCCTTGGGAAAAACTGAAACTAAGATATAGAAGTTGAATCAAAACTGTTTTCCCAAAAATCCTTTTCTTTGGTATTCCAAACCCTAGCAAAAACACCAAATAGATTGTTCAATTTGAATCCAAAACTTCTTTTGATTGCTGTGAAAACACCAGAGAGTAAGGAAAAATTCGCACAAAAAAATCTTAGAGAAAAACTCTTTCCAATGGGGTATTTATAGCCCCCAGAAAAACAAAGCCGTTGGCAGCAGAAAATGCCAGAAATGCACTGCCGGTCGACCGACCGGTCGACCGTCCAACGGTCAAATTCTGCCCGTTGGCAGCTACCGGTCGACCGCCCCGGTTGACCCAAACAAACAGAGAGCTCTGCTCTCAAACCGGTCGACCGTGACGGTCGACCGTCCAGTATCTGCCAAACGTGCACAAATCTGTGCACGTCGGTCGACCGACCCGGTCGACCGACTTCAGCCAAGTCGACTTGGTCAGAAGACTAGTCGACTGGTTGAAACCTGGAATAGAAAACTGGGTTGGAAACATGTTTAAAAATTCTTTTATCTTTTCTAAAAATCACCAAAAATAGTTTTATCATTTTGCATTGATATATAAACATGTGATAAAAAGTTTAGCTCAAATATCAATCAATATGAACTATTTTTGTGTCTTATCATTTTTACCAAAAATCAAAAACTGTATTTTCTAAAACTTGGATTTTGAATAGAAAATACGTTTTGTCCAAAACTCATCTAAATACAAAAACATGTTATTTAAACAACATTTAGGCATGATGTATATAGATATAATCCTATATACATGAAACATATATATATCCATGTTTTTGACTTTAATTCCAAAATATGTTTTGTTAAAAATACCAAAACATAAAATACATGAATAAGTGAGTCAAAACTAAGTTTGTCTAGGAAATTAAGCATGCATGTATATAGAACAAATCTAATATACATTAAACCATGTAAACTTATTTTAATCTATCTATTCATGCAAACCAAGATCGGTTAAACCTAAAACGGAAAAACCGAAATCCAATATTCAAAACATGAAACGTGTGTGTTGTGAACTTGAGCATTATCATACTATTCTAATCTTTACAATTTTGGATCTAAACACAAAACTAAACTATGGTACCGAAGTCTTCTTGTAGAGCGCAATCTCCAAGCCGACTCGATCCAAAACTCCTTGATCCACCGAGCAAGTGCTATATATGATCTTTGACGCTCGGGCTCTTGAATCAACATGTGAAAGCTTCCAAATCATCTTGTTGAAGCTAATCACCAACTAATAACTTGATTAATGATCTGAAACTAAAATCACAAGATTATTAGTACACATAACTACATGAGTTAATCATCATCAAAACTAGAGTGGAAGGCCTCTGGGCCAACAATCTCCCCCTTTTTGTTGATGACAAAACTCATGGAGTTATATATGCATGGATTAAAGTTAAGCTTCAAAGAAGCTCCCCCTTAACTCATGCATAAACAAATAAACATAAAGAATATGCAATGAAGGCTCTTAAACATGAATGCATATAAATGCATAAACAATAAAGGTTCTAGATACTAATGAAATGTTTAAAACAAAACATGCTCTAGATACCAATTACAAAACATGTTCTAGATTCCAATTAAAATTAAACTAAATTAAAGTTAATATATGCAAAACATAAACATGCATATATAAACCAAAATAATTCTCCCCCTTTTGTCAATCATCAACAAAGGGGTAAAAACCAAAATAAAACAAAATCTTCTCCTCTTTTTAATACAAAGAAACAACCTTCGATGAGGGGTAAAAATAAAACCAAATCAACAAATCTTTCTTCCCCTTTTCGTTCGAAACAACGAATCAATAAAAAATAATATTTTCCCTTTTTGTCTAAAACAAAACAAAGTCAATTAGAGGTGACAATCAATTAAGGTACCAATTGAAAATATGTCAAAGAATAGCATCTTGATACCAATTGAAAGGAAACAAACAAACAAAAAACAAAAAAAATATTGATACCAATTTTAAGCAAAAACACATGAAACATCTTGATACCAATTGAAATTAAACATAATAATTTTTGAATGTCTAAACAAAATTTTGATACCAATTGTAAATATTTTTCATTTTGAACATATGATACCAAATTTTAAATTTTCAATCATAAAGTAAGGGAGTGGGAATCAAATACCAATTGAAAGACAAAATCAATTTTTTTCCCCCTTTATGAAATACCAACTAAAATAATGCATAGGCTTGGTACCAATTTAAAAGTAATCAATTGAAACAAAATTGAAGCTCAAGCACTAGCATAAACAAGATTTTGTGCTTAAAGATATAGGGATATAATAAGCACGAATAAAACATATATATGTATGAAAATAGATACCAATAGAAATTGATATTCTTGGAATAGAAAGCTTACATACATACAAACATATATGAGTATACAAGAAATGTCAAGATTGATACCAATTGAATGAATTCAATGATACCAATTGAAATAACAATAAGATCAAATGTATATCTCATATTACCTAGCCTCCCAATCATGGTTTAAGTTTTAAATGATTTTCATTATAAAGCATGCATGAACATGATCTCCCATCCAACCTCCCATCGAAGGTAGGGGTTTTCAAAAATAGATTTGAAAATGTAGTATGTTTGAAAATCTCTACCATAGTGAAGAATACGAACTAGTTATAGGAAAAACTTTTAAAACTAGTACGAAATCCTTCAAGCAAGGAATAAACAAAATTGTTTTTCATGGAACACATGTAAATCACATGATCACTAAACACTCAAATTCCATAAAGCTCATATCATAGTCTCATGAAACAAATCATGAGTAAACTAATAAAGTGAGTGAACAAGTGGTATGTGACACACATCAACATGAAAATATTCAATTAAGCCCATGTGAAATTCCTTAAAAACATTAACACATGAAAAACTAAATTTTCATTTCCAATAGAAATTTCCTAAAGATATGAAAATCATTAAGATCATCAATTGAAATGATCAAATTCTTCAAAACGATTTAAACTTCAAGGCATATGTATGTCATGTACAAACTAAAGTATACATACATATCCTAAACATAATGAGTCCACAAAAGTATATGCATGAAGGCGCGTGGCTCAAGGATGTATATGTATAAATGATAGTTTGGACTAGATGGACATATACATGAAGTTAAAACAAAATGATGAATACAAGTCAAATGCAAGAATCATCAAAACTAGACTATACTAGTACATCAAGTGAATACAAATGAGCGTTCAAGCACAAACATATATAAAGGTCTATTTGTAGCTCACTAGTTGTACAAGTATAAATCCTAATCTTAATGAAAACTTATCATTCAAGCAAGTAGTCAAAACATGAAGCATAAACGGGAATCATAACCCAACATGATAAACATAATAATCAAAAAATGAATTATTAAAACAAAAGTCATAGTCAATCATATGATTAGCATGACTAAGACATGTGCATTAGATCTATGATTAACATGATAGCTAAAACATAAAGAGAACACAAAATATGGGTCCATATTGAACATGGGTGTCTCAACAACTAATCATGTAAAGCATAAGTCTAATAAGCATGGCAAATATCATACTAATCATGAAACAACAAAATATGATTCAACAAAACAAAAATCATAAACATCATAAACATCCAAATGATCATTATGTAAATGCATGTGCATTAGATCTAGGGCATACATGTTAGTTTAAGCAAGGTGAGAACACTAATATAGATTCATATAAAACATGGGTGCCAAGTAACTAAACATGTATTACACTAATCTAATCAACATGACATAAGCATAATGAATAATAAACCAAGACATGCTATGAATAGATGAACATGAAAAGCATGCAAGTAAAAATGGGAGTTAGAGAATGATACCAAAACAGATGAAGGTGCATCTCTAGTTCTCCAAACCACGGTGGTTCTCCCACCAAATCCCCTTGAGAGTGAAGCATCCAAAAGGTTCTCTTTTAAGCTTAGAACGCATCCACCTCAAGGCACCAATACCCTCACGTAATGCGAGAGCTCCCACCTACATCAAAAGTCAAGGAGGTGGTTCTTGGTACCCATTTCCTTTTGGGTCCATAGGGGTTAGTATCTTTTCTAACCCAAACAAGATTAGTTGCTAAATTTTCATGATAAACACGATCATAACAAAATCTAGCAAGGTGGCCTTTTCGACCACAATGTGTACATGTGTACACATGAGCATACATGTAATGGTGGTGACCGTGGAAAGCATGTGTATGCCGTGTAGGGTGTGCATGTAAAGATGGACATTGTTTCTTGCGAACCAAGGTTTCCAAACGTGAATGATTCAATGTGCATTGGCTCAAAGTGGAGCCCAAACATTCAACACTTTTCTTCAAAACATTTATATCATTTTCAATAGTGGAAGATAAAGTGGAGCATGAAATAGGTGTGCTAGAAGAAGAAGAAGCTATACTAGCATGGCACACATGAGAATCAATTTCAATTTTCAAAGATTCATTTTTCTTTAAAACTAAATTCAATTCTTTTGTAATGAAATCAATTTCATTTTTCAAAACAAGGTTATCTTTTAAAACAAAATCCAATTTAGAAGATAAAACCTCATTGTTTTTCACAACATCATTACAATCATTTTTGTTTTTCAAAACATCAATCTCATTAAGGGCAAGGTCTAGTTGA
Organism: Agave tequilana; assembly: GCA_038442645.1. Lineage (NCBI taxonomy): Eukaryota > Viridiplantae > Streptophyta > Magnoliopsida > Asparagales > Asparagaceae > Agave > Agave tequilana. The sequence continues at coordinate 19,300 of JAVJIF010007215.1, forward strand.
GATCTTAGTGAGTCACGTTCACTAGTAATCTCTTCCTTCTCTTGCAAAACCAATTCAAAATTAGAACACAAATCCTTTAATTCATTTTTCAAAACAAGGTTGTCCTCTTTCAAAAGATTGTGTTTTTCCAATAAATTTTCAAGCTTTTGAGCAAGTTCCAAATTCAATGTTTGAACTTCAAAACAACCATGGCAATAGGAACTAGAGCTATCATCTAATTGAGTGTCCGATTGTACCTCAAGGGAGTAATTCCCTTGGATCATGAGGTAATGCTCTTCGTACTTTTCTCTCTTAGATCTCCTCATCTTGTTGATAATCCTTGGAGCTCGGGAGACGACAATAAGCTCCAAACTGCAAAAGCCGAGTCATAACTATCAAACACCGGTAAAAGATGTTCACTAAGAGATGCTCTAAGTGCTCTAAGTGCTAATGCATTTGCCTTTTTATGCTTGCTACTATTAGGGAATGATTCCATAGTGGAGGTTTGATAAACTAGATGTCCTAGTCTTTTCAAATAGCAACTCATATTGGCCTTCCAAGTATCAAGTCTAATATGATCAAACATAGGAGGGCTATCCATGAGAGCAAACTAAATGAGTGCAAATGAACAATGCAAATAAATTAGCAAACCAAGATCTCACTCCTAGGTGGTTAAACCTAAATATCAGGAGCACTAGCTCTGATACCAATTGAAAGATCACCTAGAGGGGGTGAATAGGTGATTATGCTAATCTAATGATCTCAATGCGGAATTTAAAAACTTAATGCAATACACTCAAGTGCAATCAACAAGTGATGCACACACAACCAAGCCAAGCAATAATGAATGCACAATATGACTAGTTGCAAGGCACAAAGTAAAGAGAGATAGAGAGAGAGTCAATGGATCAAGCGCAAATAACAAGATATGTTTCGAGGTTCGAGCACCCAGCTCTACATCCCCGCCTTCGACACACGAAGGATTTCTAATCCACTAGCTAGTCCACAAAGAACTCTCACAAGGAGTACCCAACTCCTCTCTTTACAACTACAACCTCTTCCTTGAGGCAAGCTCCAATCCAACAAAACAATCACCTCACAATCCGAGGGATTAGCACAAAGCAAACACAAGGATCACCTCACAACTTGAGGGATACAACCCAAGGCACAAAGCCAAGTAAAGATTGGGTTTTTAACTTGGTGGTCTAAACAACAACCACAAACAATTTCTTTCTCTCACACAAAGATCCTATAGAAGAGATAGTAGATTATAGCTCAAGTGTGGAGAAAACCATCGGATGGAAATCAAAATGACAAAGAAAATCCTTGGGAAAAACTGAAACTAAGATATAGAAGTTGAATCAGAACTCTTTTCCCAAAAATCCTTTTCTTTGGTATTCCAAACCCTAACAAAAACACCAAATAGATTGTTCAATTTGAATCCAAAACTTCTTTGGATTGCTGTGAAAACACCAGAGAGTAAGGAAAAATTTGCACAAAAAATCTTAGAGAAAAACTCTTTCCAATGGGGTATTTATAGCCCCCAGAAAAATATAGCCGTTGGCAGCAGAAAATGCCAGAAATGCACTGCCGGTCGATCGGCCGGTCGACCGTCCAACGGTCAAATTCTGCCCGTTGGCAGCTACCGGTCGACCGCCCCGGTCGACCCAAACAAACAGAGAGCTCTGCTCTCAGACCCGGTCGACCGTGATGGTCGATCGTCCAGTGTCTGCCAAACGTGCACAAATCTGTGCACGTCGGTCGACCGACCCGGTCGACCGACTTCAGCCAAGTCGACTTGGTCAGAAGACTAGTCGACTGGTTGAAGCCTGGAACAGAAAACTGGGTTGGAAACATGTTTAAAAATTCTTTTATCTTTTCTAAAAATCACCAAAAATAATTTTATCATTTTGCATTGATATATAAACATGTGGTAAAAAGTTTAGCTCAAATATCAATCAATATGAACTATTTTTGTGTCTTATCATTTTTACCAAAAACCAAAAACTGTATTTTCTAAAACTTGGATTTTGAATAGAAAATACGTTTTGTCCAAAACTCATCTAAATACAAAAACATGATATTTAAACAACATTTAGGCTGATGTATATAGATATAATCCTATATACATGAAACATATATATATCCATGTTTTTGACTTTAATTCCAAAATATGTTTTGTTAAAAATACCAAACATAAAACACATGAATAAGTGAGTCAAAACTAAGTTTGTTTAGGAAATTAAGCATGCATGTATATAGAACAAATCTAATATACATTAAATCATGTAAACTTGTTTTGAATCTATCTATTCATGTAAACCAAGATCGGTTAAACCTAAAACGGAAAAACCGAAATCCAATATTTAAAACATGAAACGTGTGTGTTGTGAACTTGAGCATTATCATACTATTCTAATCTTTATAATTTTGGATCTAAACACAAAACTAAACTATGGTACCGAAGTCTTCTTGTAGAGCGCAATCTCCAAGCCGACTCGATCCAAAACTCCTTGATCCACCGAGCAAGTGCTATATATGATCTTTGACGCTCGGGCTCTTGAATCAACATGTGAAAGCTTCCAAATCATCTTGTTGAAGCTAACCACCAACTAATAACTTGATTAATGATCTGAAACTAAAATCACAAGATTATTAGTACACATAACTACATGAGTTAATCATCATCAAAACTAGAGTGGAAGGCCTCTGGGCCAACAATCTTAACGTGCGAGCTCTTGAATCAACACATGAAAGCTCCAAAACTCCTTTGTTGAAGCTAATCACCTACTAATATCTTGATAAAATATCTGAAATCAAATCACAAGATTATTAGTAAACTATAACTACATGAGTTAATCATCATCAAAACTAGAGTGAAGGGCCTCTGGGCCAACATTTTTATCTCGAATCTCGAGATTGAATTCTTGAAGAAGGAGGATCCAACGAATGAGTCGGGCCTTGGCATCCTTCTTCATCATGAGGTACCTAAGCGCAGAATAATCGACCAAAATTGTGGTTTTGAACCCTAGGAGGTAGGGATAAATTTTCGCTAAGGCAAACACCACTGCCAAGAATCCTTCTCAATAGTAGTGTAATTTATTTGAGCATCGTTGAGAGTCCTACAAGAGTAGCAAATCACATGCTGCTTGTTATCAATGCGTTGTCCTAGGACAGCGCCTGTTGTAAAATCAGAAGCATCACACATGATTTCGAATGGCTTAGACCAATTCGGTGCAGATATGATTGGTGCAGAAATAAGCTCTTTCTTAAGCTTCTCCCAAGAATTTATACATTCAGCATCAAAAGTGAAGACACACTTCTCAAACACATGATTCATGGCTTGACAGTAAGTACAGTCCGGAGTTGAAAATTAGTTTGGGCTGATTTGATTGTCTGGACTTGGTTCCTTAGTTTCTAAAGTTTTCAGTCTTCTCGCTAGGTTTGCAATTCTAGCCTTGTTAGCTTTGGATGATTCAATTGAATGGAGACCTCCTTTTGAAGAGATGGAGTTTGAATTCCTAGAGTTTTCACTAGTTGGTTCCCATTAGATGGTATTTTCAGCTAGATCTTCATATAAATCTCATCCTTCATTCTCATCCTTCTTTAAGAATTCCCCTTGGCACATGGTTTCTTAGAGGGTCATGGTAGAGTAATCTAAACCGTCATAAAAAATTTGATATTGTCGTCATTTTTCTATTCCATGATGAGGACATTGGACAGGGAGGTCTTTGAAGCGTTCAAAGTATCTCCAAAACGATTCACTAAGTTCTTGCTTAAACTGAATGATGTTCTTCCTAATGAGAGCGGTCTTATGAATTGGATAGAATTTCTTCAAGAAGGCCTTGATAAAATCATCTCAGGATGTAATAGAGTCGGCCGCTAAGCTGTACAGCTATTTCTTGGCTAAGTCCTTAAGAGCAAATGGGACAAGTCTCAACCTAATAGCATCATCTACAAGGTGTGAAAATTTCATCATTAAGCATACTTCCTCAAACTCACTTATGAAGAAATAAGCATTTTCGGACACTGAATCATGAAACTTGGGGAGTGTGTTGATGAACTGAGGCTTGAGTTTAAGATTGTATTCACTAACTGATGGAAGTTGGATGCAAGATAGAAGTGTAGATCTAATGAGATAGAACCTATCCTGCAAAGATGTCGGTTGAGCCATAATTGGATCTGGTCTTAATTCAAACTTGGGGGTGATGTGTTTCTAGTTAACCTAGATGAATTAGGGTCACTTGACCACACTTGCATACACAAACACTATCACAAATAAGTTCACCAATAGTCAACAATAAGAAACAACCAAGCTTAGTTTAAGGTAACCTTGACCTAGACACTCCTAAGTGGTTGATTGTCCATAGGAGGTATAATGCAAACTTTGACCACAAGCTAATCAGCCAGGTTAGAGCAAGATTGGTGGGAGGTACCCGCGCAAAAGTGATGGGCCTAATTAAGTCAAACCACCAGCCTTCGGGGTTTCGCCCCTCAATCTCTGTCCTTAGACACTGATTTGGCAGGAGTCAAATTCTAACACATTCCCCCTTAGAATAATCTCCTAATGAGTTCGAGATATCCTAAGGTCAACGTCTATTAGATTTTAACTTAGGCTTAGGTTGTGCATGCTTGGAGATGGCTTGTGGGCTAAGGAAGGGTAATGACTTTCCCACCTTATCTTGATTTGGGTTTTGTCCTTAAGATTGATTGTGCAAAGTGTTCAAGATATAGAAAAGTAACATTCACAAGCAAATATCACCCAAGAATGTTTCCTAAACTATATGCTATGCATACGTTCCTTGTCTCCAACTATCTTCAACTGTAATTAGACAAATACCTAGAATGCAAGTCTAAACATTTTTTAAGCAATTGGCAATCAATCAGATTACTGTTGGATTAAAAATAGGGAGTGTGAATATCAGATATAGCAGAATAACACACAAAAATTGTATTTTTATAAAGCAATATGTCCTGCAAAAGAGAGTTTTTAGTAGTCCAAAAATTTTAAATTTTTGCGCTTCAATTTCATGAAATTCTATTTCCTACTTTCGAGAGTAGGGCCACAGGATAGCAAGTCTTCTCCTGCAAAACTTGAGTGCTAAATCTGATTCCTTAACGTTCCTGAAATAAGACACCAAACTTTTTAGAAAATAATTACACCGTTTCCTCCGTGACAACAACGCCAAAAATTGATTACAAGTGAAAGCAGTGAGAATTACCATCTAGCTTTGGGCTAATGGGTCGTGTTCACGAGGAGGAATGCGATGAAAGCTTTTTAGTGTTTTTGTTTAGAAAGCAAAGAATGGTGATGATTTTTTTTATATTGAAAAAGAGAATGGAGAGTAAGGAAGTGATTACAAGAAAAATTGAAAATTTGAGAAGGCTTTGGAAAAGGTGATCTTTAAAAAGCTTGAAGATTGATTTGTTGTTTTTAATATAGGAAAAAGATCTGGGCTCATTATCTTACTACTCGATGATATGTTCTTCTCTTAAAATTCTTAATGCCTCAACTTGATCATAGGCAAAAACTTAAGATTGAGTTTTGAAAGTCTTAAGCAAAGCAAATAAGATTGTTTGAAAAAGTTTAACTCTTTTTCTTAAGAAATTCTCTTGAATTAAATGTTAAATAAAGTTTTCTTTAACGTATGAAATAAAAATAAGTTCAAGTGATGTTTTAAAAGATATAGAAGTTTAGAAATCCAACCCATCCTCATGTGCCTTCAAGAACACTTTCAAAGAAGAAAGGCTTAGTTTAAGGCATGCATATGATTCTGTTGGGTTCTTTACATCAAAACTATTCAAAACAAAAGGGATTGAAGAGAGAGATGATAGTGAGCCCAGAAAACTAGTTAGCTACTCATTAATAATGTAAAAAAAGATATGAAAATAAAATAAGACATACCCGTGAATTGGAGAAGAAGAAGAGAAGCTTTGAACCTTTATTGATGTCACTTCAACTTCAGATTACAATCACTCTTTTTCTCTCACTTGCATCTGGACTGAATTACAAATAAAGAAATAGATATACAACTTCTAATCTATCTAACAAAGAACCTAAACCCTAAAAACAAAGAGAAAAACTTAAACTAATTTTCGGTCCCTTTTTCTCTGAATGTGGTATTTATAGGGAAAAATAAACGGGGGAGGGCGTACGAAGATAGGGAGAGCAGACGCTCCCCCAACAAAACTAACCAAGCCGCGAAACCTGGCTTTGGCTGCATTTTCGCGGCTATGGTGTGGCCAGGTGGACCATGGTGTGGCCAGGTGGCTATGGTGTGGCCAGGTGGACCATGGTGTGGCCAGGTGGATACACCTGGTGGTGGTATTCCCTCGTTTGGTGATACACCTTTATCTCTATCTAGTTTTCCCGTTTCAGCTCCTAGATTTGATGAAACTGCCTTTGATCTTTGGCTTTAACTTATTGATTTGGGAAGATTTTTTTTCGCCAGTTTTCAACTTCTCTGATTTACCATGATCTGCCCTGATTTTCTAATTTTGAATTAATTCTGAATTAGATCAGAATTCTGATGGGCTTTTGGGCTCGTTTCTGCTCCCTTTCTTTTAGCAATGGACCTGCATTTTATAAGAAAAATAAGACTTATTAATAGGATTTATTCGATAATAAACATGATAATGTAACAATTGTAGGCTGTCTAAAAATCACTAAAAGACAAGTCATTAAAAAGCAGAATCCCGAACTCCAGACATAGGGCTAATCATAGCCATCACTGCAGCACCCAGGCGCGAGGGTCGAAACCTGCGTCTCAGCATCACTGCAGCACCAAGACGCGAGGGTCAAAACCTGCGTCTCAGCATCATTGCAGCACAAAAATGCGAGGGTCAAAACCTGCGTCTCAGCATCACTGTAGCACTAAGACACAAGGGTCGTGTAGGCTGTCTAAAGATCACTAAAAGACAAGCCACCAAAAAGCAGAGTTCCAAGCTCCAAACGCAGGGCTAATCATGGCCACCACTGCAGCACCAAGGCGCGAGGGCCGAAACCCGCGTCTCAGCAGCACTGCAGCACCAAGGCGCGAGGGCCGAAACCCGCGTCTCAGCAGCACTGCAGCACCAAGGCGCGAGGGCCGAAACCCGCGTCTTATCAGCACTGCAGCACAAAGGCGCGAGGGCCAAAACCGCGTCTCAGCAGCACTGCGGCACCAAGGCGCGAGGGGAAGTGCCCTTGTTATGGGGTCAATCACTGCCCACATAACGGGGAAGTTAACCCCCATTATGGAGCGTTTTTAGGGGGCACGTTCACCCCTGAAACCTCTATAAATAGCCCCGTTACTATGGAGAAAGCGTCGGTCAATTAGATCTTGACTTAAGAATTTCATAGAGAAGGAAGGAGAGTCCAACTCTTTAAGTAACTTGCTGCGCACAAGTTAATCTTTGCCTGCAATCTCTTTGAGATTTCTGGTCGACAGAGCTGTGTTACTCCGTCCACCATCTAAAGAGAAAATCCCCAAATGTTTCTGACGTTCACCCGGTCAACGGAAAACAGGATTCACTTTCCACCACCCCTGAAGAACCCAGCATTAAACAAAGGGAGGATTCAAGACTCAATATCCTCCCTCCCTTGTAGTCGGAGTATAAGTCCGTTGTAATTTTTCAATTGATTCAAGGAAACTTTACGCGAATTTTTCTCCCACCAAACAAGAGATGGCGACTCCGCTGGGGAAGACTTTCTCCACTGACGAGCAAGTGGTGGCGCAAGGTGACGTCATCTACATGGGGAAACGGTCGAATCACTTGTCGTGGAATTCGACCAAGCAAAGTATGAAGAGTTCCTCTCTTCCGGCTCCAAGAGCCCAAAGGCCCGTGCCTACCCAGGGTCTCTACAGGGAAATGCCCAAAAGTCCGCCCTGAGATTCTCTTAGACGCGGCTGCTCCAAAGGATATTGTGGTCAATCGCGCCAGGCGTAACACCCGCGCCAACGTCTCTCAGGAGACCCGCGTGGTCAACCTCTCTGGTGTTCAGCCAGTCCATCCTCTTTCTCAGCACCAGGTCATCGGGGGTTCCCTTCCACCCCAACGACGGAACAGGAACGCTGAGCGGCGGCAGAGAAGGCGTGCGCGTCAATTACAAGTTGGAACGACCGATTTCCCAACGGAAGTAGGACGCGAGGCTCAGACCAGCGTACCACACCTGACACGTGAAGTCCGCGTTTGGCAGCCCAAACGCGTGGTTCACCAGACTGACTCTTCTGAAGCCCCACTCCCCAAATGCCAATTGAAAGCTCGCGCACCTTGTCAAGTACAAGAGACGCGGCTCAAGGCACGGGGCTCAGCAGCCCTATATTTCTCAAGCGTCTCTACCCAGACGCAGTAATCAGCAGCACGAGAGCCGCGTCTTTTATCAGCAGAGACGCCAAGCTCACGCTCAGAAGCCGCGACGCAAGAGCTGCGTTCAGGCGCCCCGCGTCTCTAAACCCTGCGTCCCAGCTGTGCGAAGCAAGGATACCTCCCGCCCTCGGTATTGCGAGGCTAATCTCTTTGATCCTCCTCCCACGGATCTAAGGGATTATTTGACAAAGAAGAGAAGTGCTAATCGAATCGCTTCGTCATGTTCCTGCGAACGGCTTATCACAATGCTTTCTGAATGCCGTTGCAATTCAGGTATAAACCAGCAGTCTCTAGCTAGACAGCTGACCCTGAATCCCCGATCAGCCAAAAAAAATCGTTCCCACAAGAGAAGGATTTTCTCTGACACTGAATATCCTGAGCTCACTGCAAACATGGCAAGCAGGAGCAGAGGAAAGCAACCGGCGATCAGCTCCGATGATGGGTCGACACAGAACGCGAAGGAGTGTACCGACACACTCGCACCCGGACCGGGGCAATTTCCCTAATTGACTACAATGCTCTAGCCCAGGTGTAACGCCCCGATCCCGGCGGGTACGGAGACGTTACTGCAACGTATATACGCAGGTCAGAAATACCCTCACGTATATACGCTAATCATCAGTACAGGCAAGAATCAGAGTACGGAAGCACGTGGTGCATTATACATTCCAACATATGAGTACAATTACAAACTTATCACCAGAGGTGATCCAATATTACATGAATATTACATCACTGATATGCGCAATTGCGAGATTACAAAGAGATGTACAAGTATGAACAGTACACAGGCACTCACGAGTTTACAAAAGGAAAACTCGAGAGGCACACAGGGGGGCCTGGAAGGATAGAGCTTCAGACGGTCTGCTGGGGATCTATGCTTCAGCTGCGCCACTCTGATCAGCAACTAGGGGAATCCACACGGTCAAAGCTCCATGACCTGGACATGAGGATCCAGGGGAGTCAGATGAAACTCCCCAGGCGAGTGGTGATTTAAAAGCCAGATGGCGTGCTGAGATAAGTACAAGTGCATCGATAAAACCGAATTATAAACATGCATTGAAAACCGTGTCGTGAGCAGAAGCATGTAAGCAAGTAGATGTTAGACAGGAAGTACTCAGGGTATGATAAGATAAGAACAGGAGACTGGTGGAATAGAAGACAAGGGATAAAGCAGGGTATGAGCAGCTAATATAATAATAATCATAAAACCGGAAATCTGATGTAAAACCCAATAGAAGCAAACTCGGTAAAGCATACAATAGATCCACGGTTGGCATCTTTTATTATTATTATTATTACTCGTCTTACCCTGATGTCTAGATATGTGAACTAGCATCCCAGCACACATATATCCACATCTGAGTAAAACAAGGTTGTTATTGGAAACCAACGGGGGTATTAACGAACTATGTTTACAGTGGGTCCCGTGCTTGCCCGGGACCACGGTCCATGACGTTCCGTTACTGGTGCTCGGAACCAGCCGCAAGGCGTACAGGAGAGTCTTATGGAATGCCCTTATCAAGATGGTACCAGGAATGAGGGAGCCAGCACTCCCCTCGGTCGCCTGGAGGCCCACAGGTCAGACCGGAAGTTTTAGTTGCACAACATGCCTAGTACCACTGTAAACAGGAACACATATTGATAGCCGCAAGTTTCCCCCGACCCGATGCAAGTTGTCCAGTTTTATGGTTTATTAGATGATTATCAGATTTCGGGAATGAGCAAGAGCAAGTCAGGATTATCAGGAATACATGTATATCAGGAGTACTGGTTCGTACTATAAGGTATCACATGTGTAACAGGAGTACAGTTTGTACTATCAAGATGTCAGGTCATCATTCCCGTTATCGTGATAATCATGAGAGTCAAGTATATCATGCCAGGTGTCAAGTGATAGCATGACAGGAGGATGATATTTAGCAGGTGACAAGTCATGTCAAAAGATTGATATTAGTCCGGTGGCAAGTCATGCCTTAACAAGAGGTCTTGCCAAGAAGTATCATGTCTAGAGTCAGGTGATAACACATCAGTTGATAGGTAATGCAACAGGTATTAAATAGGAGCATGTGTAAAGCATGTCAGGCAAGTACATGGCATGTGATAGAATAGTAGCTGAGCACAACCAAGCGGAGCTAAGCAAGCTGGAGGCACAGACAGCAAACAGTATTTAACACTGGAGCGTCTGGCATGATTACCGGGACGACTCGGCTTAAAGTGCGAGTAGAAATCCGGCAGCATCTCGCCTAGACGAATCTAGTGGTAAAGCGCTGGACGCTGATCATGATAACCAGGTGGAGCTGAACAAGCTGGAGGCACAGGCAGCGAACAGAGTTTAGACACTAATGCGCTCTGCGAGGTTACCCGGACAACTCGGTTTAAGATACGAGTAGAAAATCCGGCAGCATCTCGCCTAAACGAATTTAGTGAATAAAGCGCTGAGCGCTAAGTATGCTCACCAGACGGAGCTGAGAAACCTGACGGTCCCAATCACGTCTCCTTCGAGATAGTGAGAGACCGGAGGCTGAAGGGTCCAGAGAAACCTGACGGTCCCAATCACGTCTCTTTCGAGATAGTGAGTGACCGGAGGCTGAAGGGTCGGTCACGCATAGTATAAAGCAGTAAAATACATCACAGGCATGGTATATGTACAAGAATTAAACTACCCTAATACAAGCATTCGTCACAGAGCAATACATGTCCAGTCATTGGCACTCGGCCATACACAGATACAGGGACGCAGCCCAATACATAATACATGAAAACATGGAATAAAATACATATCGACCCGACGAAGCGGGGAAACCCAAATGGAGGCGAGAGCGAGGACACTCGCTTAAATCTCCGGAATGCCGAAAAATCCGAAATCCATGGAACTCGCGCACGCGCCATAATATAATATATAATTATGAAGAGAGAGAAAGTGAAGAGGAGAGAGAAAGAGACACAGGGAGACGCGAGTTTATGAGAGTGAGACGCGGGGGTTGCAGACGCGGGTGTCGCGTCGCGGGAATAGCAGACGCGGTAATCACAGACGCGGGAGTCGCGTCGCGAAAATGCCACGAACGCGGGGTTCGAGACTCGCGTTCAAGTCAGGGCACGAGGAGAACACAGACGCGGGTATTATCTCCGCGTCGTGTCGACACGAGAGGGACACAGACGCGGGCCTGAACTCCGCGCTGCGTCGATACAAGAACGTGAAGGCCGCGTTGAACAGATGCCAAGAACGCGAAGATCCGCGTTAAGGGGTTATCGGGACGCAGGGGTGAGATCCGCGTCAGTAATATAACAGAGAGAGACAGGGAGATAAGGAAAGACAGTACAGGAGAGAGAAAGAGATTCCTAGAGAGAGAATCTAGAGAGAGAAAGAGTGAGTTAGAGAGAGGAGAGAGAATCTTGAGAGAGAGAGCTTGTAATGGGAGGAGAGAGAGAAGAGAGAGAGAAGAGGGTAGGAGAGAGAGAGAGAAAGGATAGGAGAGAGAGAGAATTCAGGAGTGAGAGAGGACAGATGAGAGAGAGAGAGAATTCAGGAGTGAGAGAGAGAGAGAAGAACAGGGAAGAGAAACAGAGAGAAGGGGGGCTGTTGCCTCCCCCCCGCTCACACACAAAACCGCTCCCCTCTGGGGGCGCTCGGCCTGGCCGCTGGCCAGGTGGCGGCGCCGGCGGCGCCGGCCACCGGCAGGGGGAGTGGCGCCGCCCACTCCCCAGGAGAAAGGGGGAGAAAGAGGGGGCTGTTGCCTCCTCAACAGAGAAGGAGAGGGGGGCTGTTGACTCCTCAGCCCACGCACAGGGGGCCCAGGCGGGCCCCCTGGCCGCCCACGGCCCGCCGGCACACCGCCGGCGGCGCCCAGAACTGGGGTGGCGCCGGCCACCCCAGGGAGGAGAAGGAGGGGGCTGCTGCCCCCTCCACACAAGCGCACAGGAGGCCTGAGGCCCCCTGGCCGCGCCCAAGGCCGCCGGCGTCACCCCGGCGGCGGTCAGCCCCCACCGGGGGTGCCGGAGGAGGGAAGAGAGGTCCGGCGATGATTGTGTTGGCCGGATCCATGGGAAGGAAAGGAAGAAAAAATGGAAAGAAAAGAAAAGGAAAGAAAGGAAAAGAAAAAGAGAGAGAGGGGAAGGAGATGGCCGGATATTGGGGGTCTCTCGCCGGCGTCGTGGTGGCCGGAGGCGCCGGCGGTGGTGGTGGCCAGTTGGGCGCCGGTCAACTCTTGGAGAAGAAGAGGAAGAAAAGAAATGAGGAGAAGGAAAGAAGAAAAGAAAGAAAAAGAAAGGAAAAAGAAAAAGGAAAGAGAAGTGATGGTGATGGGAGAGGGAATTAAATGAGGGGGTGAGGTGGCGTTGGTGAAGTCAGTTGAGGGAAAAGAAAAGGAAAACAAAGAAAGAAAGAAAGAAAAGATAAAAATAATAATATTATAATATGGTCGCGAAAAATCGACTGTTCCGGAAAAATCCCAAAAAATACCCGGAGGTAGAAAACGTCATCCTGAGGAATAATATGAAATCGGTTTTCAGAAATAAAATCCCGTTTTCAAATTAAAAATCTGAAAGTCAACCGCCGATACCGGTTTACACCGGGTCGGCCGGATTTTGATAAATTCTGAAGAATCCTAGAAAATGTATTAAAGAATAAAATATGATTTTAAGAAGTAAAGTGAAAGCGGAATTCAGAAATTCAATTCTGATTGTAAACTAAAAATCCTGGAATCAACCAGCGATACTGGCCGACACCGAATCCGGTGGAATTTTCATAAATTCATAAAATCCCCAGAAAAGGTACTTAGATAGAAAATGTGATTTTAAGAAGTAATGTAAAAAGACACTTCTTGTAATTCCAATCGGTTTATAAATTAAAAATCCGGGAGTTGGTCAGCGGCACTGGTCGACACCGGTTTTGAAGATTTTCAACTTAATTCAGGAAAATTCCAGAAAATTATAGAAAATCTAAAATATTGAAAAATGATATCTAAAACTAAAATCGGTCAAATCTAAATATCAGAAAGACCAAATCGAGTAATACCCTAGGATCGGGTCCTCGGTTCAGACTGGGCTGACTCCGAGTCCGTGAATCCGGATCCAAGACAAAACGATCATAGAAATAATTCATAATACAAAACAAATACAGGAAGTAAATCAAAAAATACGATCGAAAAATCTAAATACGCAACTAAGTACGTATTCTGGGAGCGGGATGTTACAATCCATCGACCTTACAAAAAAATTGCATCCTCGCAATTTCGATAAGGGGTAAATTGAACACAAGGAGGACAAGGACGGGAATTATACCAATTAAGATATGAAGCACTATAGGTAGGGCTCTCAAGTTGACTGAACAATAATCAGAATATAGACATTCTCTGCTCTTCCGGCTGTATAAATCTTCGAACAATGCCGAATAATACTGACTGATAACACAGCTTAGCAATAGAATTCCAGCTGTACTGCATACTTAGTATCACTCTGAGAATGAGCCAGAACACCAAAGATAAAGAAAACCTTGATAGTCCCGAGCATAATAAAGAAGACCGATAATTGAGAATTCCGAATACCAGGCATCAATCACTCTGAAAGATATAGCCGAGAATAAAGAATAACCGCAGAAAATCCCGAATACCATCTTCTAAAAGATAACCCGATAGCAGATCCATTCTGAGAATACCCGAACTTCATAGAGTTGGCCGAAGAGATCACATCATAGCTTCGCTCAGAACCAGCCGCTACCTCTCTAGTCTATTCATATCTTAAGTTGGTATAAAGGCTTCGAAAAACCAAAACAGGGGAAGGTGGAAGGGATTAGGAATCAAAGGAAGGATGATCAAGAATAGATAACTCTGTACTTGTAGTTGGAGTGTATAACCAAGACTCAAGCATTCCAGTTGCACATTTCTTTACCATTAATTTGCCATCTGGACGTACTGAGGATGTAGAGCCTAGGCTCTGATACCACCCTGTAACGCCCCGATCCCGGCGGGTACGGAGACGTTACTGCAACGTATATACGCAGGTCAGAAATACCCTCACGTATATACGCTAAGCATCAGTACAGGCAAGAATCAGAGTACGGAAGCACGTGGTGCATTATACATTCCAACATATGAGTACAATTATAAAGTTATCACCAGAGGTGATCCAATATTACATGAATATTACATCACTGATATGCGCAATTGCGAGATTACAAAGAGATGTACAAGTATGAACAGTACACAGGCACTCACGAGTTTACAAAAGGAAAACTCGAGAGGCACACAGGGGGGCCTGGAAGGATAGAGCTTCAGACGGTCTGCTGGGGATCCATGCTTCAGCTGTGCCACTCTGATCAGCAACTAGGGGAATCCACACGCTCCAAGCTCCATGACCTGGACATGAGGATCCAGGGGAGTCAGATGAAACTCCCCAGGCGAGTGGTGATACAAAAGCCAGATGGCGTGCTGAGATAAGTACAAGTGTATCGATAAAACTGAATTATAAACATGCATTGAAAACTGTGTCGTGAGCAGAAGCATGTAAGCAAGTAGATGTTAGACAGGAAGTACTCAGGTATGATAAGATAAGAACAGGAGACTGGTGGAATAGAAGACAAGGGATAAAGCAGGGTATGAGCAGCTAATATAATAATCATCATAAACCGGAAATCCGATGTAAAACCCAATAGAAGCAAACTCGGTAAAGCATACAATAGATCCACGGTTGGCATCTTTTATTATTATTATTATTTCTCGTCTTACCTTGATGTCTAGATATGTGAACTAGCGTCCCAGCACACATATATCCACATCTGAGTAAAACAAGGTTGTTATTGGAAACCAACGGGGGTATCAACGAACTATGTTTACAGTGGGTCCCGTGCTTGCCCGGGACCACGGTCCATGACGTTCCGTTACTGGTGCTCGGAACCAGCCGCAAGGCGTACAGGAGGGTCTTATGGAATGCCCTTATCAAGATGGTACCAGGAATGAGGGAGCCAGCACTCCCCTCGGTCGCCTGGAGGCCCACAGGTCAGACCGGAAGTTTTAGTTGCACAACATGCCTAGTACCACTGTAAACACGAACACATATTGATAGCCGCAAGTTTCCCCCGACCCGATGCAAGTTGTCCAGTTTTATGGTTTATTAGATGATTATCAGATTTCGGGAATGAGCAAGAGCAAGTCAGGATTATCAGGAATACATGTATATCAGGAGTACTGGTTCGTACTATAAGGTATCACATGTGTAACAGGAGTACAGTTTGTACTATCAAGATGTCAGGTCATCATTCCCGTTATCGTGATAATCATGAGAGTCAAGTATATCATGCCGGGTGTCAAGTGATAGCATGACAGGAGGATGATATTTAGCAGGTGACAAGTCATGTCAAAAGATTGATATTAGTCCGGTGGCAAGTCATGCCTTAACAAGAGGTCTTGCCAAGAAGTATCATGTCTAGAGTCAGGTGATAACACATCAGTTGACAGGTAATGCAACAGGTATTAAATAGGAGCATGTGTAAAGCATGTCAGGTAAGTACATGGCATGTGATAGAATAGTAGCTGAGCACAACCAAGCGGAGCTAAGCAAGCTGGAGGAACAGACAGCAAACAGTATTTAACACTGGAGCGTTTGGCATGATTACCGGGACGACTCGGCTTAAAGTGCGAGTAGAAAATCCGGCAGCATCTCGCCTAGACGAATCTAGTGGTAAAGCGCTGGACGCTGATCATAATAACTAGGCGGAGATGAACAAGCTGGAGGCACAGGCAGCGAATAGAGTTTAGACACTAATGCGCTCTGCGAGGTTACCCGGACAACTCGGTTTAAGATACGAGTAGAAAATCCGGCAGCATCTCACCTAAACGAATTTAGTGAATAAAGCGCTGAGCGCTAAGTATGCTCACCAGACGGAGCTGAGAAACCTGACGGTCCCAATCACGTCTCCTTCGAGATAGTGAGAGACTGGAGGCTGAAGGGTCCAGAGAAACCTGACGGTCCCAATCACGTCTCTTTCGAGATAGTGAGTGACCGGAGGCTGAAGGGTCGGCCACGCATAGTATAAAGCAGTAAAATACATCACAGGCATGGTATATGTACAAGAATTAAACTACCCTAATACAAGCATTCGTCACAGAGCAATACATGTCAAGTCATTGGCACTCGGCCATACACAGATACGGGGACGCAGCCCAATACATAATACATGAAAACATGGAATAAAATACATATCGACCCGACGAAGCGGGGAAACCCAAATGGAGGCGAGAGCGAGGACACTCGCCTAAATCTCCGGAATGCCGAAAAGTCCGAAATCCATGGAACTCGCGCACGCGCCATAATATAATATATAATTATGAAGAGAGAGAAAGTGAAGAGGAGAGAGAAAGAGACACAGGGAGAAGCGGGTTTATGAGTGTGAGATGCGGGGGTCGCAGACGCGGGAGTCACGTCGCGGGAATAGCAGACGCGGTAATCACAGACGCGGGAGTCGCGTCGCGAAGATGCCACGAACGCGGGGTTCGAGACATGCGTTCAAGTCAGGGCACGAGGAGAACACAAACGCGGGTATTATCTCCGCGTCGTGTCGACACGAGAGGGACACAGACGCGGGCCTGAACTCCGCGCTGCGTCGATACAAGAACGCGAAGGCCGCGTTGAACAGATGCCAAGAACGCGAAGATCCGCGTTAAGGGGTTATCGGGACGCGGGGGTGAGATCCGCGTCAGTAATATAACAGAGAGAGACAGGGAGATAAGGAAAGACAGTACAGGAGAGAGAAAGTGATTCCTAGAGAGAGAATCTAGAGAGAGAAAGAGTGAGTTAGAGAGAGGAGAGAGAATCTTAAGAGAGAGAGAGAAGGGAGAGAGAAGAGGACAGGAGAGAGAGAGAGAAAGGATAGGAGAGAGAGAAAGAATTAAGGAGTGAGAGAGAGAGAAGGACAGATGAGAGAGAGAGAGATTCAGGAGTGAGAGAGAGAGAGAAGAACAGGGAAGAGAAACAGAGAGAAGGGGGGCTGTTGCCTCCCCCCCGCTCACACACAAAGCGCCCCCCTCTGGGGGCGCTCGGCCTGGCCGCCGGCCAGGTGGCGGCGCCGGGCGGCGCCGGCCACCGGCAGGGGGAGTGGCGCCGGCCACTCCCCAGGAGAAAGGGGGAGAAAGAGGGGGCTGTTGCCCCCTCAACAGAGAAGGAGAAGGGGGCTGTTGCCCCCCTCAGCCCACGCACAGGGGGCCTAGGCGGGCCCCCTGGCCGCCCACGGCCGCCGGCACACCGCCGGCGACGCCAAGAACTGGGGTGGCGCCGGCCACCCCAGGGAGGAGAAGGAGGGGGCTGCTGCCCCCTCCACACAAGCGCACAGGGGGCCTGAGGCCCCCAGGCCGCGCCCAAGGCCGCCGGCGTGACGCCGGCGGCGGTCAGCCCCCACCGGGGGGTGCCGGAGGAGGGAAGAGAGGTCCGGCGATGATGGTGATGGCCGGATCCATGGGAAGGAAAGGAAGAAAAAATGGAAAGAAAAGAAAAGGAAAGAAAGGAAAAGAAAAAGAGAAAGAGGGGAAGGAGATGGCCGGATATTGGGGGTCTCTCGCCGGCGTCGTGGTGGCCGGAGGCGCCGGCGGTGGTGGTGGCCGGTTGGGCGCCGGTCAACTCTTGGAGAAGAAGAGGAAGAAAAGAAATGAGGAGAAGGGAAGAAGAAAAGAAAGAAAAAGAAAGGAAAAAGAAAAAGGAAAGAGAAGTCATGGAGATGGGATGGATGGGAGAGGGAATTAAATGAGGGGTGAGGTGGCGTTGGTGAAGTTGGTTGAGGGAAAAGAAAAGGAAAAGAAAGAAAGAAAGAAAGAAAGAAAAGATAAAAATAATAATATTATAATATGGTCGCGAAAAATCGACTGTTCCGGAAAAATCCAAAAAAATACCCGGAGGTAGAAAACGTCATCTTGAGAAATAATATGAAATCGGTTTTCAGAAATAAAATCCCATTTTCAAATTAAAAATCCGGAAGTCAACCGCCGATACCGGTTTACACCGGGTCGGACGGATTTTGATAAATTCTGAAGAATCCCAGAAAATGTATTAAAGAATAAAATATAATTTTAAGAAGTAAAGTGAAAGCGGAATTCAGAAATTCAATTCCGATTGTAAACTAAAAATCCTGGAATCAACCAGCGATACTGGCCGACACCGAATCCGGTGGAATTTTCATAAATTCATAAAATCCCCAGAAAAGGTATTTAGATAGAAAATGTGATTTTAAGAAGTAATGTAAAAAGGCACTTCTAGTAATTCCAATCGGTTTATAAATTAAAAATCTGAGAGTCGGTCAGCGGCACTGGTCGACACCGGTTTTAAAGATTTTAAACTTAATTCAGGAAAATTTCAGAAAATTATAGAAAATCTAAAATATTGAAAAATGATATCTAAAACTAAAATCGGTCAAATCTAAATACCAGAAAGACCAAATCGAGTAATACCCTAGGATCGGGTCCTCGGTTCAGACTGGGCTGACTCCGAGTCCGTGAATCCGGATCCAAGACAAAACGATCATAGAAATAATTCATAATACAAAACAAATACAGGAAGTAAATCGAAAAATACTATCGAAAAATCCGAATACGCAACTAAGTACGTATTCTGGGAGCGGGGTGTTACAATCCATCCACCTTACAAAAAAATTGCGTCCTCGCAATTTCGATAAGGAGTAAATTGAACACAATGAGGACAAGGACGGGAATTATACCAATTAAGATATGAAGCACTATAGGTAGGGCTCTCAAGTTGACTGAACAATAATCAGAATATAGACATTCTCTGCTCTTCCGGCTGTATAAATCTTCGAACAATGCCGAATAATACTAACTGATAACACAGCTTAGCATTAGAATTCCAGCTGTACTGCATACTTAGTATCACTCTGAGAATGAGCCAAAACACCAAAGATAAAGAAAACCCTGATAGTCCTGAGCATAATAAAGAAGACCAATAATTGAGAATTCCGAATACCAGGCATCAATCACTCTGAAAGATATAGCCGAGAATAAAGAATAACCGCAAAAAATTCCGAATACCATCTTCTGAAAGATAACCCGATAGCAGATCCATTCTGAGAATACCCGAACTTCATAGAGTTGGCCGAAGAGATCACATCATAGCTTCGCTCAGAACCAGCCGCTACCTCTCTAGTCTATTCATATCTTAAGTTGGTATAAAGGCTTCGAAAAACCAAAACAGGGGAAAGGTGGAAGGGATTAGGAATCAAAGGAAGGATGATCAAGAATAGATAACTCTGTACTTGTAGTTGGAGTGTATAACCAAGACTCAAGCATTCCAGTTGCAAATTTCTTTACCATTAATTTGCCATCTGGACGTACTGAGGATGTAGAGCCTAGGCTCTGATACCACCCTGTAACGCCCCGATCCCGGCGGGTACGGAGACGTTATTGCAACGTATATACGCAGGTCAGAAATACCCTCACGTATATACGATAAGCATCAGTACAGGCAAGAATCAGAGTACGGAAGCACGTGATGCATTATACATTCCAACATATGAGTACAATTACAAAGTTATCACCAGAGGTGATCCAATATTACATGAATATTACATCACTGATATGCGTAATTGCGAGATTACAAAGAGATGTACAAGTATGAACAGTACACAGGCACTCACGAGTTTACAAAAGGAAAACTCGAGAGGCACACAGGGGGGCCTGGAAGGATAGAGCTTCAGACGGTCTGCTGGGGATCCATGCTTCAGCTGCGCCACTCTGATCAGCAACTAGGGGAATCCACACGCTCCAAGCTCCATGACCTGGACATGAGGATCCAGGGGAGTCAGATGAAACTCCCCAGGCGAGTGGTGATACAAAAGCCAGATGGCGTACTGAGATAAGTACAAGTGTATCGATAAAACCGAATTATAAACATGCATTAAAAACCGTGTCGTGCGCAGAAGCATGTAAGCAAGTAGATGTTAGACAGGAAGTACTCAGGGTATGATAAGATAAGAACAGGAGAATGGTGGAGTAGAAGACAAGGGATAAAGCAGGGTATGAGCAGCTAATATAATAATAATCATAAAACCGGAAATCCGATGTAAAACCCAATAGAAGCAAACTCGGTAAAGCATACAATAGATCCATGGTTGGCATCTTTTATTTTATTATTATTACTCATCTTACCCTGATGTCTAGATATGTGAACTAGCGTCCTAGCACACATATATCCACATCTGAGTAAAACAAGGTTGTTATTGGAAACCAACGGGGGTATCAACGAACTATGTTTACAGTGGGTCCCGTGCTTGCCCGAGACCACGGTCCATGACGTTCCGTTACTAGTGCTCGGAACCAGCCGCAAGGCGTACAGGAGGGTCTTATGGAATGCCCTTATCAAGATGGTACCAGGAATAAGGGAGCCAGCACTCCCCTCGGTCGCCTGGAGGCCCACAGGTCAGACCGGAAGTTTTAGTTGCACAACATGCCTAATACCACTGTAAACACGAACACATATTGATAGCCGCAAGTTTCCCCCGACCCGATGCAAGTTGTCCAGTTTTATGGTTTATTAGATGATTATCAGATTTCGGGAATGAGCAAGAGCAAGTCAGGATTATCAGGAATACATGTATATCAGGAGTACTGGTTCGTACTATAAGGTATCACATGTGTAACGGGAGTACAGTTTGTACTATCAAGATGTCAGGTCATCATTCCCGTTATCGTGATAATCATGAGAGTCAAGTATATCATGCCGGGTGTCAAGTGATAGCATGACAGGAGGATGATATTTAGCAGGTGACAAGTCATGTCAAAAGATTGATATTAGTCCGGTGGCAAGTCATGCCTTAACAAGAGGTCTTGCCAAGAAGTATCATGTCTAGAGTCAGGTGATAACACATCAGTTGACAGGTAATGCAACAGGTATTAAATAGGAGCATGTGTAAAGCATGTCAGGTAAGTACATGGCATGTGATAGAATAGTAGCTGAGCACAACCAAGCGGAGCTAAGCAAGCTGGAGGCACAGACAGCAAACAGTATTTAACACTGGAGCGTCTGGCATGATTACCGGGACGACTCGACTTAAAGTGCGAGTAGAAAATCCGGCAGCATCTCGCCTAGACGAATCTAGTGGTAAAGCGCTGGACGCTGATCATGATAACCAGGCGGAGCTGAACAAGCTGGAGGCACAGGCAGCGAACAGAGTTTAGACACTAATGCGCTCTGCGAGGTTACCCGGACAACTCGGTTTAAGATACGAGTAGAAAATCCGGCAGCATCTCGCCTAAACGAATTTAGTGAATAAAGCGCTGAGCGCTAAGTATGCTCACCAGAAGGAGCTGAGAAACCTGACGGTCCCAATCACGTCTCCTTCGAGATAGTGAGAGACCGGAGGCTGAAGGGTCCAGAGAAACCTGACGGTCCCAATCACGTCTCTTTCGAGATAGTGAGTGACCAGAGGCTGAAGGGTCGGCCACACATAGTGTAAAGCAGTAAAATACATCACAGACATGGTATATGTACAAGAATTAAACTACCCTAATACAAGCATTCGTCACAGAGCAATACATGTCCAGTCATTGGCACTCGGCCATACACAGATACAGGGACGCAGCCCAATACATAATACATGAAAACATGGAATAAAATACATATCGACCCGACGAAGCGGGGAAACCCAAATGGAGGCGAGAGCGAGGACACTCGCCTAAATCTCCGGAATGCCGAAAAGTCCGAAATCCATGGAACTCGCGCACGCGCCATAATATAATATATAATTATGAAGAGAGAGAAAGTGAAGAGGAGAGAGAAAGAGACACAGGGAGATGCGGGTTTATGAGAGTGAGACGCGGGGGTCGCAGACGCGGGAGTCGCGTCGCGAGAATAGCAGACGCGGTAATCACAGACGCGGGAGTCGCGTCGCGAAGATGCCACGAACGCGAGGTTCGAGACCCGCGTTCAAGTCAGGGCACGAGGAGAACACAGACGCGGGTATTATCTCTGCGTCGTGTCGACACGAGAGGGACACAGACGCGGGCCTGAACTCCGCGCTGCGTCGATACAAGAACGTGAAGGCCGCGTTGAACAGATGCCAAGAACGCGAAGATCCGCGTTAAGGGGTTATCGGGACGCGGGGGTGAGATTCGCGTCAGTAATATAACAGAGAGAGACAGGGAGATAAGGAAAGACAGTACAGGAGAGAGAAAGAGATTCCTAGAGAGAGAATCTAGAGAGAGAAAGAGTGAGTTAGAGAGAGGAGAGAGAATCTTGAGAGAGAGAGCTTGTAATGGGAGGAGAGAGAGAAGAGAGAGAAGAGGGTAGGAGAGAGAGAGAAAGAAAGGATAGGAGAGAGAGAGAATTCAGGAGTGAGAGAGAGAGAAGGACAGATGAGAGAGAGAGAGAGAATTCAGGAGTGAGAGAGAGAGAGAGAAGAACAGGGAAGAGAAACAGAGAGAAGGGGGGCTGTTGCCTCCCCCCCCGCTCACACACAAAGTGCCCCCCTCTGGGGGCGCTCGGCCTGGCCGCCGGCCAGGTGGCGGCGCCGGGCGGCGCCGGCCACCGGCAGGGGGAGTGGCGCCGGCCACTCCCCAGGAGAAAGGGGGAGAAAGAGGGGGTTGTTGCCCCCTCAACAGAGAAGGAGAGGGGGGCTGTTGCCCCCCTCAGCCCACGCACAGGGGGCCCAGGCGGGCCCCCTGGCCGCCCACGGCCGCTGGCACACCGCCGGCGGCGCCCAGAACTGGGGTGGCGCCGGCCACCCCAGGGAGGAGAAGGAGGGGGCTGCTGCCCCCTCCACACAAGCGCACAGGGGGCCTGAGGCCCCCTGGCCGCGCCGAAGGCCGCCGGCGTCACGCCGGCGGCGGTCAGCCCCCACCAGGGGTGCCGGAGGAGGGAAGAGAGGTCCGGCGATGATGGTGATGGCCGGATCCATGGGAAGGAAAGGAAGAAAAAATGGAAAGAAAAGAAAAGGAAAGAAAGGAAAAGAAAAAGAGAGAGAGGGGAAGGAGATGGCCGGATATTGGGGGGTCTCTCGCCGGCGTCGTGGTGGCCGGAGGCGCCGGCGGTGGTGGTGGCCGGTTGGGCGCCGGTCAACTCTTGGAGAAGAAAAGGAAGAAAAGAAATGAGGAGAAGGGAAGAAGAAAAGAAAGAAAATGAAAGGAAAAAGAAAAAGGAAAGAGAAGTAATGGAGATGGGATGGATGGGAGAGGGAATTAAATGAGGGGGTGAGGTGGCGTTGGTGAAGTCGGTTGAGGGAAAAGAAAAGGAAAAGAAAGAAAGAAAGAAAGAAAAGATAAAATAATAATATTATAATATGGTCGCGAAAAATCGACTGTTCCGGAAAAATCCCAAAAAAAATACCAGGGGGTAGAAAACGTCATCCTGAGGAATAATATGAAATCGGTTTTCAGAAATAAAATCCCATTTTCAAATTAAAAATCCGGAAGTCAACCCGCCGATACCGGTTTACACCGGGTCGGCCGGATTTTGATAAATTCTGAAGAATCCCAGAAAATGTATTAAAGAATAAAATATGATTTTAAGAAGTAAAGTGAAAGAGGAATTCAGAAATTCAATTCCGATTGTAAACTAAAAATCCTGGAATCAACCAGCGATACTGGCCGACACCGAATCCAGTGGAATTTTCATAAATTCATAAAATCCCCAGAAAAGGTATTTAGATAGAAAATGTGATTTTAAGAAGTAATGTAAAAAGGCACTTCTAGTAATTCCAATCGGTTTATAAATTAAAAATCCGGGAGTCGGTCAGCGGCACTGGTCGACACCGGTTTTGAAGATTTTCAACTTAATTCAGGAAAATTCTAGAAAATTATAGAAAATCTAAAATATTGAAAAATGATATCTAAAACTAAAATTGGTCAAATCTAAATACCAGAAAGACCAAATCGAGTAATACCCTAGGATCGGGTCCTCAGTTCAGACTGGGCTGACTCCGAGTCCGTGAATCCGGATCCAAGACAAAACGATCATAGAAATAATTCATAATACAAAACAAATACAGGAAGTAAATCGAAAAATACGATCGAAAAATCCGAATACGCAACTAAGTATGTATTCTGGGAGCAGGGTGTTACACCAGGGCATTGAGGTGAATGACTCGCATTCCGCTATTGCAGAGTCACAGGCTTCAAACTCTTCTATAGAGAGAGAGGCCTTTATATACATGACCAGTACTCCTGAGGAGACTGCCAGGCGCTTAGAGCAGCAAGCCCAGGTCCAAAGGGAACAATTAGAGATGATTCGTGCTCAACAAGAATCTATCGATTCCTCAAGCAGATGCTGGCACAGTTGCTTGAAGACAAGAGGAAGTCAACCGACAAAACCTCCTCCAAAAAGTCTAAAGGCAAACGAAAAGAGGAAGAAAGCTCATCTTCCGTACGTATAGAGGAGAAAGAGCAGCCTACCTCTGGTTCGTTCAAATCCTTGTCGCAAGGAAAAGACGACCGAGACCAAGAAAAGGTTCATTCTAGAAAAATAAATCAATTGCAGCAACGTTTGGAGGCCCTTACTGTAACACCCCGTTCCCGGAATACGTACTTAGTTGCGTATTCATATTTTCTGATCGTATTTTTAATCTACTTCCTGTATTTGTTTTGTGATGTGAATTATTCATATGAACGTTTTGTCTTGGATTTGGATTCGTGGACTCGGAGTCAGCCTTAGTCTGAACCGGGAACCCGATCCTAGAGTTTCACTCGATTTGGGCATTCTGGTAATCCGATTGATCGATTTCAGTTTTAAACATCGTTTTCCAATATTTTAGATTTTCTATAATTTTCTGGAATTTTTCTGGATTTAATTGTAAATCTTCAAAACCGGTGTCGGCCAGTTTCGTTGACCAATTCTTGGATTTTTAATTTACAAACGGATTGGAATTTCCAAAAGTGTCTTTATACATTATTTCTTAAAATTATATATTCTATCTAAATACTTTTTCTGAGAATTTTCGGAATTTACCAAACCCGGCCAACCCGGTGTAGACCGAGATTGACGGTGGACTTCAGGATTTTTATTTTGAACGTGGCATTGAATTTCTGAAAACTGATTTCACAGAAAATGTTTTTATAATATTTATGATTTTTGAGAATTTTTGGGAAACATTCCGAGGTATTTCATTTTTGGGCTTTCCCGGCATTTTCTGTATTTTTCCGCATACCGAGGATATTGCCCATACCTACCACTTTGTCTTTTTCCCATTTTCTTTCCTTCCTCAAACGCGAGCTTCACCATCCTCGGATCCTGCATTTAATGCAAAGATCCTCTCCTCTCTTCTCCCCATACTTCATTTATTGTGCTGCTTACCAACTCCCATCAAGCCATCATGCCTTTTGTCCTTTTGTGAAACGCAGCCTTGCCTCTCCCTTGAAACGCCACTTTCACTCCCGCGTTTGGCTCATTTTGGCCTAAACGCCAGCTTCCCCTTTTGGGCTG
Organism: Agave tequilana; assembly: GCA_038442645.1. Classification (NCBI taxonomy): domain Eukaryota; kingdom Viridiplantae; phylum Streptophyta; class Magnoliopsida; order Asparagales; family Asparagaceae; genus Agave; species Agave tequilana. The sequence continues at coordinate 45,037 of JAVJIF010007215.1, forward strand.
CGTTTGAGTGGGAGACACAAGTCTCACTTTGGCATCCCAAAGTCAAACTTGCAATCATTACTTCTCCTTATATAAATACCCCCTTCCCTCTCCCTCTTTCATTTCTCTTCTTCTTCCTCTTCTTGTTTCCTGCAGCCTCCAACAGTGAGCAAGGAGAGAAACTCCTTCTCCCCCCTTTGGCCACCATCATCTCCACCACTCCTTCATCAAGCAACACCACCACTTCCCTCCTCCTCCATTTCAACCACAACAACAACCGAGCATCATCACCACCACCATCTTCTTCAACCTCTCTCCATCACTTTGTGAAGATCGGCCTCTCCTTTTGGTTTGGGGCCGTGTTCTTCTCCGGCGGCAAGACTTAGGGCCGGTACCCTCCTTTTGGATTGGGGCTGAATTTCCCTTTGTTGGACGCAGCAAAGATCTTGTTAGGCGAGTTATCTCGCTTTTCTCTTGATCCCCTACTTTATTAGTTATGCGAGTGTTCTCGCTTGACTTTGTTGTTTCAGCGAGTGTTTTTCCTCGCCAAAGACTTGTACTTTTATCAACATAAGATCACAACTCTTAAAACTGTTTCTGCTCACTGTTTTACTGCATTAGTCGACTTGACCCCATGACCAGTCGACTAACCCCCTTGAAACGCAGTTCCATTTCTGAAGACGCAGATCTATTAGTCGACTACATGTTTTTCCCAGTCGACTAACCCTTTTCTGAAACGTGTCCTTTTCCTGGAACGCTGCCTACTCTTTCATCCCTTATTGACTAACTCTTTCTTGCGAGACGCGGACTTGTGAAATGCGGATTCATGAGACGCGGACTTGTGGCAAGACGCGGACTTGTGGAACGCGATTTCGTGAGACGCAGTTTTGCGAAACGCAGCATACTAGTCGACTGACCCCCTTGCGTCCAGTCGACTAACTTTTCTTCTGGAAACGCGGTTCTCTGAAACGCGGACTTCTCTAAGTCGACTGCCAACTGTTCCAAGTCGACTAACGCAGCTCCCTTCAAACGCGGCTCTTTGAGACGCAACCTTGACTAGTCGACTACCCACAATGCCCTAGTCGACTAACCTTCCTCCTAAAACGCAGTTCTTCCAAACGCAGCCTAGCAAGTCGACTTGTCTCTTATCTACAGTCGACTAATTCCTCTTCAAGTCGACTACATATCCTCCTTAGTCGACTAACTTGTGCTAACTGCTGTGATTGATCACATCCTTGAATATGGACTTTATCCTCGGGACTTGTATTATATATTATGATATTTTCATTACTTGTTACCTGCCAGTTATCATCATCCTGTCATGCTATCACTTGACACCCAGCATGATAACTTGACCTTGTGATTATCACCTTACGGGAATGTAGTACCTGATCTCTTGTTATGTACTCCAGTTATGCCTGTTATGATTCCTGTTATGATTCCCGTTATGATTCCTATTATGACAAGTTATGATCCTACTCACTCCCGTAATCTGATAATCGTGATAAGCCATAAAAAGGACAACTTGTACGGGGAATGGGAGGAAGTGATGGATGCCGGAATGATGCCTTGCTTATAGTAATGGAATAAAATACTGACGGTTCGTGTTAGTGGGATTTAAGGCCCACAGGAGATGCGTGTTAGGGGGACTTAGGGCCCTCAAACTGGTCCCGGGTGTACGGGAACTACTATAAGAAGTGCTATCAGTTCTCCATCTGCTTCCAATAACAGTCCTCGGCTTGCTTACATATGGATGTATGTGTGTTGGGATGTACACCAGGACACATACCTAGATATATGAGTCAGACGAGTAATAATAATAAAGGACTCCCGTTATTCCCGTTATGATACCTGTTATGATTCTTATTATGATGCCTGTTATGGACTCCTGTTATGTACTCCTGTCATTCCTGTTATTACTCCTGTTACGCCTGTTATGAACTCCCGTTATGCTTGTTATGATTCTGGTTATTCTTGTTATGAACTCTTGTTATGACTACTGTGTGGTTTGCAATTCGGGTTGCATGTGCTTGGATTACGATGACATGAGATAAAGGTATATAGATGAGGGTTTCCTTGTTTGGATTATTCCTTCGATGTACTAGTCTCATGGAGCCGTGACCTAAGCTTATACAATCGGGTTTTATATCAGATTTCCTGTTTTATGATAATTATGATATACCTGTTCATACTTGATGTACCTGTAAACACACTTGTGCTCATCCTTGTTCGCCACTTGGCTTTTGCTTCACCACTCGCCTGGGGAGTTTCATCTGACTCCCCTGGATCCTCTTGTCCAGGTTCTGAAGCTTGGAGCCTGTGGATTCTCCCTGTTACTGATCAGAGTGGCGCAGCGGTAGCGTGGACCTCCAGCATACCGTCCTGAGCTCCATCCTTCCAGGCCCCCTGTGTGCCTCTCGAGTTTCCTTATAGTAAACTCGTGAGTGCCTTTTTACTGATTTCCCCTGTACATTTCTTGTATTCTCGCAATTGCGCCTATCAGGTGATGTATTATCATTGTAATATCAGATCACCTCTGGTGATGACTCTGTAACTGTACTCATGTGTTGGAATGTATAATGCACCACTTGCTTCCGCACTCTGATTCTTGCCAGTACTGATGCTTAGCGTATATACGCGAAGGTACTTCCGACTTGCGTATACGCGTCGCAGTGACGTCCCCGTACCCGCCGGATCGGGGCGTTACAGGTTGGTATCAGAGCTTAGGCTCTTACTTCCTCTGTACGTCCAGATGGCAAATTAATGGTAAAGCAATTTGCAACTGGAATGCTTGAGTCTTGGTTATACAATCCAACTACAAGTGCAGAGTTATCTTTCTCTTTCTTCTGATCCATTCCTTGTATCCTGAGTCCTTCAATCTTTTACCTTCCAGTTTCTTCTTGTTACCCACTTCAACCAACTCAAATATGGAAAGACGGGGAACACGCAATGGTCCTAGTACTTCTCAAGATGGACCCAACAGAGACAGTGATGGTATGATAAGGATACTTCAAGGGATGATGCAGAATCAACAGCAGCAGACAGAGCTTCTACGTCAAGGACTATTGGTTGCACCCCGAGAACAGAGACCAGGCAATGTGTCAGATTTCAGGAGATTGCAGCCGGCAATCTTTTCGGGAACAGAGAAGCCTCTGGATGCAGAACAGTGGCTGATAGACACAACAGATCTTTTGAAGGCGGCCCGAGTCCGGATGAGAACCAAGTGGAAGTGGCTAAGATACAGCTGAGAGATGTGGCCAGAACCTGGTGGTTGGCAGAAGAAGCAACACTGGAGAAACCTATTACGTGGGATCAATTCTCAAAAGGTTTCTATGAGAGATTCTTCCCTGCAACAGCTCAGAAAGAAATGGAAGAACAATTCATCCGGCTACAACAACGGAACCGGTCAGTGGATGAATATGCTGCCGAATTCTTGAGGCTCAGCAGATTTGCACCCTACATGGTGACAGACGAAGAAAACGGGCCAGCAGGTTTCAACAAGGGCTGAAGATGGATGTCCAGATGTTCCTTATTCCTCAGCAGCTGAAGACATACTCTCAGGTTCTCTCCATTGCCCGTGAAGTGGAACGAGGACTAGAGAAGAAGAATGAGAACCAGGTACAGAACAAGTCAGTGAAGAGACCCTTTCAGTTGATGAATGAGGGAGATACAGCTAGAACAACCCATGGTCCGATGATCAAGCGACCATTCCAGTCTCCTCTTCCTCAAATAATATGCAACTTCTGTCACAAGCCTGGACATTATAGGAAGGACTGTCGAATGGCCAATGGACTATGTTTAGCATGTGGAACGGGAAGTCATGCAATAAGGGATTGCCCATTCAGAAAGTTTGGAAATATGGCACCAATCAGACCAGCACTTCCAGCCCCACCTCTTCCAGCTCCACCACTGAGAAGGAATCCAGAACCCGTGGACCGAAGAGCTCCATTTCCGCCCCATCAGTATGATCATCCAAAGAGGGAGGCAAGACCTAGGGCAGATTATAGCAGAGGCCAAGTTCACAACATGGCAGCAGAGGTATCAGATGAAGCAGCAGCAGAATATGAGGCCCAGTATGCAGAACAGGAACCTTGAGGATACCAGTGCGGCAGCTACCCCGGACTTTTGTATTTTGAGTTGGTTATCCTCCTATCCCACTGTATCATTCTCTTGCTGTCAATCCTAGTCCCTCCTGTGTTCATCCTTCCCCTGTTTTGGTTTTTGGAGCTTTTATTTTCCGCCCTTGTCCCCTTGGTGTTCATTTGCCCCTTATCGAAATTGCGAGGACGCAATTTTTTGTAAGGTGGATGGAGTGTAACACCCCGTTCCCGGAATACGTACTTAGTTGCGTATTCGTATTTTCTGATCGTATTTTTAATCTACTTCCTGTATTTGTTTTGTGATGTGAATTATTCATATGAACGTTTTGTCTTGGATTTGGATTCGTGGACTCGGAGTCAGCCTTAGTCTGAACCGGGAATCCGATCCTAGAGTTTCACTCGATTTGGGCATTCTGGTAATCCGATTTGATCGATTTCAGTTTTAAACATCGTTTTCCAATATTTTAGATTTTCTATAATTTTCTGGAATTTTCCTGGATTTAATTGTAAATCTTCAAAACCGGTGTCGGCCAGTTTCGTTGACCAATTTCTGGATTTTTAATTTACAAACGGATTGGAATTTCCAAAAGTGTCTTTATACATTATTTCTTAAAATTATATATTCTATCTAAATACTTTTTCTGAGAATTTTCGGAATTTACCAAAACCCGGCCAACCCGGTGTAGACCGAGATTGACGGTGGACTTCAGGATTTTTATTTTGAACGTGGCATTGAATTTCTGAAAACTGATTTCACAGAAAATGTTTTTATAATATTTATGATTTTTGAGAATTTTTGGGAAACATTCCGAGGTATTTCATTTTTGGGCTTTCCCGGCATTTTCTGTATTTTTCCGCATACCGAGGATATTGCCCATACCTACCACTTTGTCTTTTTCCCATTTTCTTTCCTTCCTCAAACGCGAGCTTCACCATCCTCGGATCCTGCATTTAATGCAAAGATCCTCTCCTCTCTTCTCCCCATACTTCATTTATTGTGCTGCTTACCAACTCCCATCAAGCCATCATGCCTTTTGTCCTTTTGTGAAACGCAGCCTTGCCTCTCCCTTGAAACGCCACTTTCACTCCCGCGTTTGGCTCATTTTGGCCTAAACGCCAGCTTCCCCTTTTGGGCTGCGTTTGAGTGGGAGACACAAGTCTCACTTTGGCATCCCAAAGTCAAACTTGCAATCATTACTTCTCCTTATATAAATACCCCCTTCCCTCTCCCTCTTTCATTTCTCTTCTTCTTCCTCTTCTTGTTTCCTGCAGCCTCCAACAGTGAGCAAGGAGAGAAACTCCTTCTCCCCCCTTTGGCCACCATCATCTCCACCACTCCTTCATCAAGCAACACCACCACTTCCCTCCTCCTCCATTTCAACCACAACAACAACCGAGCATCATCACCACCACCATCTTCTTCAACCTCTCTCCATCACTTTGTGAAGATCGGCCTCTCCTTTTGGTTTGGGGCCGTGTTCTTCTCCGGCGGCAAGACTTAGGGCCGGTACCCTCCTTTGGATTGGGGCCGAATTTCCCTTTGTTGGACGCAGCAAAGATCTTGTTAGGCGAGTTATCTCGCTTTTCTCTTGATCCCCTACTTTATTAGTTATGCGAGTGTTCTCGCTTGACTTTGTTGTTTCAGCGAGTGTTTTTCCTCGCCAAAGACTTATACTTTTATCAACATAAGATCACAACTCTTAAAACTGTTTCTGCTCACTGTTTTACTGCATTAGTCGACTTGACCCCATGACCAGTCGACTAACCCCCTTGAAACGCAGTTCCATTTCTGAAGACGCAGATCTATTAGTCGACTACATGTTTTTCCCAGTCGACTAACCCTTTTCTGAAACGTGTCCTTTTCCTGGAACGCTGCCTACTCTTTCATCCCTTATTGACTAACTCTTTCTTGCGAGACGCGGACTTGTGAAATGCGGATTCATGAGACGCGGACTTGTGGCAAGACACGGACTTGTGGAACGCGATTTCGGGAGACGCAGTTTTGCGAAACGCAGCATACTAGTCGACTGACCCCCTTGCGTCCAGTCGACTAACTTTTCTTCTGGAAACGCGGTTCTCTGAAACGCGGACTTCTCTAAGTCGACTGCCCACTGTTCCAAGTCGACTAACGCAGCTCCCTTCCAACGCGGCTCTTTGAGACGCAACCTTGACTAGTCGACTACCCACAATGCCCTAGTCGACTAACCTTCCTCCTAAAACGCAGTTCTTCCAAACGCAGCCTAGCAAGTCGACTTGTCTCTTATCTACAGTCGACTAATTCCTCTTCAAGTCGACTACATATCCTCCCTAGTCGACTAACTTGTGCTAACTGCTGTGATTGATCACATCCTTGAATATGGACTTTATCCTCGGGACTTGTATTATATATTATGATATTTTTCATTACTTGTTACCTGCCAGTTATCATCATCCTGTCATGCTATCACTTGACACCCAGCATGATAACTTGACCTTGTGATTATCACCTTACGGGAATGTAGTACCTGATCTCTTGTTATGTACTCCAGTTATGCCTGTTATGATTCCTGTTATGATTCCCGTTATGATTCCTGTTATGACAAGTTATGATCCTACTCACTCCGTAATCTGATAATCGTGATAAGCCATAAAAAGGACAACTTGTACGGGGAATGGGAGGAAGTGATGGATGCCGGAATGATGCCTTTCTTATAGTAATGGAATAAAATACTGACGGTTCGTGTTAGTGGGATTTAAGGCCCACAGGAGATGCGTGTTAGGGGGACTTAGGGCCCTCAAACTGGTCCCGGGTGTACGGGAACTACTATAAGAAGTGCTATCAGTTCTCCATCTGCTTCCAATAACAGTCCTCGGCTTGCTTACATATGGATGTATGTGTGTTGGGATGTACACCAGGACACATACCTAGATATATGAGTCAGACGAGTAATAATAATAAAGGACTCCCGTTATTCCCGTTATGATACCTGTTATGATTCTTGTTATGATGCCTGTTATGGACTCCTGTTATGTACTCCTGTCATTCCTGTTTTTACTCCTGTTACGCCTGTTATGAACTCCCGTTATGCTTGTTATGATTCTGGTTATTCTTGTTATGAACTCTTGTTATGACTACTGTGTGGTTTGCAATTCGGGTTGCATGTGCTTGGATTACGATGACATGAGATAAAGGTATATAGATGAGGGTTTCCTTGTTTGGATTATTCCTTCGATGTACTAGTCTCATGGAGCCGTGACCTAAGCTTATACAATCGGGTTTTATATCGGATTTCCTGTTTTATGATAATTATGATATACCTGTTCATACTTGCTGTACCTGTAAACACACTTATGCTCATCCTTGTTCGCCACTTGGCTTTTGCTTCACCACTCGCCTGGGGAGTTTCATCTGACTCCCCTAGATCCTCTTGTCCAGGTTCTGAAGCTTGGAGCCTGTGGATACTCCCTGTTACTGATCAGAGTGGCGCAGCGGTAGCGTGGACCTCCAGCATACCATCCTGAGCTCCATCCTTCCAGGCCCCCTGTGTGCCTCTCGAGTTTCCTTATAGTAAACTCGTGAGTGCCTTTTTACTGATTTCCCCTGTACATTTCTTGTATTCTCGCAATTGCGCCTATCAGGTGATGTATTATCATTGTAATATCAGATCACCTCTGGTGATGACTCTGTAACTGTACTCATGTGTTGGAATGTATAATGCACCACTTGCTTCCGCACTCTGATTCTTGCCAGTACTGATGCTTAGCGTATATACGCGAAGGTACTTCCGACTTGCGTATATGCGTCGCAGTGACGTCCCCGTACCCGCCGGATCGGGGCGTTACACTTACCAACCGAAAAGGCCCGCAAGAAGCAGAGGTGGTCCGACTTTATCCGACCGAGTGGGACCTTGTTCCATACCCTCCCAAGTTCAAGGCTCCGACCCTCCAAGCATTCGATGGGAAAGGTTCACCGAACCAACATATCTACTACTTTAAATCCCAAACAGGGAATGTGGTAGATAATGATGCCATTCTGGCACGCTTGTTCCTCGGCACCCTAAAAGGGCTTGCCTTTGAATGGTTCATGAAGCTCCCAGAGGGCTCCATCAAGAATTGGGGCGACTTGGAGAAGCTCTTCCTAACGCGCTTCTTTGAAGATGACTCGGAGGTCACCATGCCTACTCTTTTGGCCACCAAGCAGCGAAAGGGAGAGTCCGTTAAGTCTTTCGTAGAAAGTTTTCAGAACATAGCACTCCGATGTCCAAGCGGTATGACCCAGGTCACCCTGGTGGAAACATGCCACCATAATCTACAAACCACACTCCTCGCCCAAATACGGGTTGCCGAAAGCCGCACCTGAAAGCAGTTGATCCAACAAGGTGAACAGGCTGAAGAAATTGTCGCCCGAGTTAGGGCAGAGGAAAACAAACCCCGACCTGAGAGGACAACAAGGCGTGCGCCCGACACACCCGTCCAAGCGAAAAGGAAGGATAACTTGGCGACAGGGACCAAATCTCCCGTCAAACCTCAACCGGCCAAGGGAAGTGGCTCTTCAAGCCAACCACGCGCCAGCAAGCAGTATTCCTTCAAGGATGAATATGTCGACTCGCTCTTCAAATTACTCAACAAGAGCAACAGACTGAAGCTTCCTGAAGCTAGGCGCCCTGAAGAAGTTGGTAAAACCGATAATCCCAATTACTGCATGTATCACAGGATGTTGGGATACCCCACCAAGAGCTGTTATGTCTTCAAGGACATCCTTCAGGCTCTGATTGACGCAGAGGTATTAAAACTCCGTCCAGAGCAGAAGAAGGTGGCGGCCAATATGACGTCATTCCTCCAGTTTGGAAGACAACTGATTGGTCACTGATGTTGCATATTTAATATCATATTTTCATACTTATTTTAGAATAAAACTTTGCACTGTCTTAATTAATTGCTTAATTTATTTGCAGGCCCATTCTTTAAGGAGATGAAGAGAAATGAGCCCAAAGCCCACCAAAATTCTGAATTAAATTAGAATTAATTCACACTCATTAAATCAGGGAAAAATCAAGAGGTTGAAAACTGGTTGAGAAGAATCCTCTCAGAATCGATCGGTTAAAGCAAAGATCAAGGAATGAGATGAAGCAAGTTTGATTCAGATTCTGACTGGATATATTTTAGTATTCGAATCATAACTTTTGCTACAGAATCTCAATTCTGATGATTAAAGATAATCTAGAAAGCAGACTTACAGAGCTACAACTCTTATGTTGATCATTATCTCTAATTCTGTTATTTGATAAGTGATATTCAGCAATCAATATGCCAACAAACTGCAGATCAGAACTGAATATCCACCTCAAATCAAGTTTGAAGATAAGGGGAGTTCAAAAATTGCTAGATTTACTTATCTTCACACTCCTCTACCCTCTCCATTTCTCCTATAAATACCTTCACTCAAAGGCAAAAGGGACGACCATGCAGAGATAGGAATTTAGCCTAGTTTTCATTTCTTAGTTTAGGTTTTTATTCTTTCTTTTCATGTAATTTTAGTTTTCATTTATGTAATTCAGAGGAGATCGACTTTCATCGAAGAACAAGACTGAAGCTAGAGCTGGAGTGACACCGGTGTAAGACTTATTTCTTTTCTTTGATTGTAATGAAATCAAATCGATGTTCTTTTTGTGTATGTACTTCTTTTTAGTCTTCTTCTTCTTCTTTTTTATTTTACCTTTCTTTTTGGTACAACTGTCTTCCAAGTGAGTCTAAAAGCATCGAAAGAGCCTTGCCTTTGCGAGTGCCACCGATAGCTCATGACGATGGAATTGTGAGTCTCTCTGTATCATTTCATGCTTGCGTATCTTGATGATGTAATGTGGAAGAGACCAACATTTGACTCTTATGGGCTATGCGCTGCTTGCCTCCAATTCAAGGTAACATCGAAGCTAAAAACTCAAGGTAAGCTTTTGGTGAAAAGAAGGTAAGTAACTCTTTTATTTCTTTCTTTCATTTTTGTAAATTAAATCACCATATCTTCAAAATCACTCTTTTTTTCTCCACTTCATTTGTACATATTCGCTTCATTATGTTCTGATTTTTTCCACCTTTTTCATCTTTCACTTTCTCTCTAATTTTAACATAATTCTTTTTCCTTTTCTTAACTTAAAAACAGAGAAGAATCTTCGCTTTTCTTCTTAACGATTTCAATAAAGAACTGTAACGCTTCCATCGCAAACCCTCCCTGTGGATCACGACCCGCATAGCCACTTGCTATAGCGGAAGAATTGAGCACTTGCACATTTTTTTTCTTAAATCTAATATTCTGTAATTTGTGTGCAGGTTTAGCCTCAATCAAATTTTGGCGCCGTTGCCGGGGAGGGTAAAATGGTTTTTATTGAAATCTGAATTTTTATTACAAATTTTTTAGAACTAAACGAATTTTCTTCTCTGTTGCAGGTTACAGGGCAAGCAAAGCAGAAAATTATTATTGCAGTGACATTCAAGTGGCCTTGGGCCTCTGTTCCAAAAAGCAGAGACCAAGGCCCTCTGAATTGCCGCGTTTCCATGGCAAAGGCCGCGGATCCGCGGCAAGGAAGAGTTGACTACTAACAGCTTTTTGCAGGGCTGCTTAGTGTAAAAAAATTCTAGTTTGCTGCAACTTTAATTTTTCTTATATGCCATAACATAAGCCTGCTAATAATCAACAGTAAAATATTTGTTGAAAAGATAAAAAACTGATTAGACATTTGCATTTTAAGCACGTGACTTTTTAATTCCTTTATTTTTTTACTGTTGAAGAGTGCTGGAGCAAGGTACGTATGCATTGCATTTAGCATAGGACTCACTTCCTGGTTGTTTATATCGCTTTGAGTGAATCTTACATATCTTGTACACTTGCACAAAATTATTTTAAGGGCACTAACTCATAACAAGATAAGGTGGGGATTTAATCACCCCTCCTTAGCCCAAAAATCACATTTCAAGCACTCACTAACCCAAGCCTAACTAAAATTGAGTAGACGTTGGCCCTAGGGACATCTCGGACTCAATTAGGAGATTATCCTAAGGGGGAAAAATGTTGGAATCTAACTCCTGCAAAATCAGTTTCTAGGAAAGGGATTGAGGGCCGAAAGCCCGAAGGTTGGTGGTTATTTAATTAAGGAACGTCTTTGACGGAAAACCTCCCACCAACCTTGCCCTGACCTGGCTGATTAGCTTGTGGTTAAAGTCTACATTAGACCTCCCGTGGACAGTCTAACCAGTTAGGAGTCGTCTAGGTCCTAAGTCTACCCTAACTTAGGCTAGAATTTTTTTCTTTTTTGTTTGTTTATTTGTTTGTTTTTCTTTGTTTGTATTCTATTGTGTGATATGGACTATAATAATAATTTTTTCAATTACAATAATAATCCATATTACACACCGACTTCATTTTCGGATATTACCAACCCGGCATATCATAACTTTGACCAACCTAGTGTGCCGGATTGGTCTTATCCGAATCAATATGACCCATACTCCCCATCTAATAACTATAATTTCCATAATGATTTCAACTCTTCACCGAGTCAGTGGGGATTCACCTCCCCCGAGCATAATTTCCAACCACCTTGTCCTTCTTCTCCACCTAGTCCACATTATGTTCAAGATTCATACTCAGTTCCACCCGTCCAAAATAGGAAACCATCAATTATGGAAATGAGTATGCGTGAGTCCAAACACAATTCCCAAAATATGATGGACTCATAATTTCACTACCACTTCCATGACAATTCTTCATCTTTTCATCAAAACTATGAACCTATCAACTATGAAAAGATGCTTGAAGCCATGACTCAGGCTCAAAACACTCGTAATCGTGACATAGATATGATGGTCGAATCTCTACGTTCCCACCATCCTGATGTCACTAACTATTCTGTTAGAGCCGAAGAGTTATGTAGTTTTGGAAATCAAGATTCCATTTCAGAACAACCATGTGAACTTACCCAAACTCCAAATGATATTGATAGTTTGGCTAGTTTCCCTTTTCCTAAAATAGAACTTGAAAATGATTATGATCCTGAGCCCCAACTTAGTGATTCAATTCTATTTCCTGATTCGATTATGACTCCGGTATCTTCACCTGACTTCAATCTTTTCCCGGAGTCAACATTGGATCCTGTACCAATTCATAAAGAAATTGAATCACCCATCTTTGAGGATCATGTTGAACTTGACCAACTTTACAATTTTGAAAATCCCATGGATAAATTGGCAAGTTCTCCATTTTTTGATATTGAACTCAATGAGATATGTGACCTAGATTCTCAAATCTGTGATCCAGTTCACCTTTATGAATCAATATTGACTCCTGTTTTGTTACCAAACTTGAATAATATTTTAGAGTCAGTTTTGATTCCTCCGCCTATCATTCATGAACTGGAATCACCCATATTAGGTCACATTCCATTGTTGGAAAATACATGTGGACTGGAGTTTCAACTTCTTGACTTGGACCCGCTTCTTGAACCAATTTCGACTCCTGAACCTTTACTTAACTTAAGTCACCTTCCCGAGTCGGTATTAGTTCCTGTCCTTCCTGAGTCCAAGTCAACTATTCTATCATTTCATACTCCATTCTGGGACGAGGTGGTTGACAAATTTGACTCCGAAATTAGTTATGGAATATGGACATTAGATGGGGTTAAATATTTAATAAAGATCCTTTATGGATACATCTTTTTAATGGGTTATATTAAAGATATTTCTGGTGGTTTCCTCCGAGACCCAAGAAAAGTTGATTGGGCCGCGTTTCGTGGACCAATCAGACCACCACGGAACTACCACCTTAAGGTAACCTTTTCCTTCCATTTCGTCTTTTTCATGCATCTATGCATTAATTCATACATTGAGGACAATGCATGAGATAGGTGTGGGGGAGGGTCTAACATAACTTTTCTTTTTCTTTAAAGTATATAAAAAAAATTTTAACATTTTTTCTTTACTTTTAAAAACTTTTTGAAAAATAGAAACAATATTTTGACTTATTTTTGTAAGAAATTAAGTTAATTTTAAGGAATAGGAAAATCCAAATTGGGATTTCTAATACTTGGTCAAAATAAGATTATTTGTTTCATTTTTAGAGTTAGGAAGATAATTTGTCAAAGTAATTTAGTCTTGATCTTTACCTTGATGAAATATGCACACTTCATACACTTACACACTTAGGGTTCAAAAACAAAGATTCTTATGCCTTATAAAAAAAAAAAGATAAACAAATCTAATTATTGATTAGCTAGGTGCTTTGGCCTAAGAAAGCCTTAGTATTTATGCAAAAGATAATTAGACAAGTTTGAAAAAAAAAAAACAAGTCTAATTATTGATTAGCTAGGTGCTTTGGCCTAAGCAAGCCTTAGTATTTATGCGAAAGATGATTAGACAAGTTTGAAAAGAAAAATCCTCTGATTAAGCTGGTTATTTGTGCCTAATAAAGCATAAGTGTTCACGCCTAAAAGAGGTTCATATAATAAAATCCTTAGTTTTGTGGCCTTGTTTGCTCGAGTCCTTAAGTCCTAGGGGTGTCTTCTCACCTGGTGCCCTAAGACCGTCTGGTTTGGGAGTCATCGATTAAAGGCTCGTTACATGGGCAGATTAGAAAGCCTAAACTAAAGAATAATACCACTAAATATATATATATATATATATATATATATATATATATATATATATATATATATATATAAATAAGGCATAAGAGTTAGAGTTAATGAACCCTTAGTTAAAATTTTCACAGTCACAAGTGCATATGACTTAGGGTAAAGTAATAGACTAGATGAGAAGCACAATTTGACTGCTTACTTTGATTGATAACAAATTTTTGAATAGAGACTAAGTTTAGGAATGAAAAATTCGGCTTTCCTATAACTTATAGATTGCTTAGATCTTACAATCATATTTCAAATATTTTTCTCTTTCAAAATGCTTTTCAAAATACTAACTCTTTATTTCTCTTTCTTTATGGATTTTGTGGGTTTAATCCGCTGAAAACCCTCACGAGACAAAACTCGTCCTCTAGGGGAAACATAGAGGTTTAACGGCTTGTTGCACATGCTCAGTGCAATCGTGCGACCTGCGAAAGTGGTCTAATAATCCTTAGTATAGTTTAGTTGTTTTGCTCGAGGACGAGCAAAAGATAGGTATGGGGGGTGATTGGTCACTGATGTTGCATATTTAATATCATATTTTCATACTTATTTTAGAATAAAACTTTGCATTGTCTTAATTAATTGCTTAATTTATTTACAGGCCCATTCTTTAAGGAGATGAAGAGAAATGAGCCCAAAGCCCACAAAATTCTGAATTAAATCAGAATTAATTCACACTCATTAAATCAGGGAAAAATCAAGAGGTTGAAAACTGGTTGAGAAGAATCCTCTCAGAATCGATCGTTAAAGCAAAGATCAAGGAATGAGATGAAGCAAGTTTGATTCAGATTCTGACTGGATACATTTTAGTATTCGAATCATAACTTTTGCTACAGAATCTCAATTCTGATGATTAAAGATGATCCAGAAAGCAGACTTACAGAGCTACAACTCTTATGTTGATCATTATCTCTAATTCTGTTATTTGATAAGTGATATTCAGCAATAAATATGCCAACAAACTGCAGATCAGAACTGAATATCCACCTCAAATCAAGTTTGAAGATAAGGGGAGTTCAAAAATTGATAGATTTACTTATCTTCACACTCCTCTACCCTCTCCATTTCTCCTATAAATACCTTCACTCAAAGGCAAAAGGGACGACCATGCAGAGATAGGAATTTAGCCTAGTTTTCATTTCTTAGTTTAGGTTTTTATTCTTTCTTTTCATGTAATTTTAGTTTTCATTTATGTAATTCAGAGGAGACCGACTTTCATCGAAGAACAAGACTGAAGCTAGAGCTAGAGTGACACAGGTGTAAGACTTATTTCTTTTCTTTGATTGTAATGAAATCAAATCGATGTTCTTTTTGTGTATGTACTTCTTTTTAGTCTTCTTCTTCTTCTTTTTTATTTTACCTTTCTTTTTGGTACAACTGTCTTCCAAGTGAGTCTAAAAGCATCGAAAGAGCCTTGCCTTTGCGAGTGCCACCGATAGCTCATGACGATGGAATTGTGAGTCTCTCTGTATCATTTCATGCTTGCGTATCTTGATGATGTAATGTGTAAGAGACCAACATTCGACTCTTATGGGCTATGCGCTGCTTGCCTCCAATTCAAGGTAACATCGAAGCTAAAAACTCAAGTAAGCTTTTGGTGAAAAGAAGGTAAGTAACTCTTTTATTTCTTTCTTTCATTTTTGTAAATTAAATCACCATATCTTCAAAATCACTCTTTTTTTTCTCCACTTCATTTGTACATATTCGCTTCATTATGTTCTGATTTTTTCCACCTTTTTCATCTTTCACTTTCTCTCTAATTTTAACATAATTCTTTTTCCTTTTCTTAACTTAAAAACAGAGAAGAATCTTCGCTTTTCTTCTTAACGATTTCAATAAAGAACTGTAACGCTTCCATCGCAAACCCTCCCTGTGGATCACGACCCGCATAGCCACTTGCTATAGCGGAAGAATTGAGCACTTGCACATTTTTTATTCTTAAATCTAATATTCTGTAATTTGTGTGCAGGTTTAACCTCAATCAACAACCTCCAACACCCTCTAGAGTAGTCCTGTCCCAAGAGGAGAGCTGTGAATGGTCAACACAGACCCTCACTAACAGCAAGAGAAGAGCCTGGTACCCGTTTCCATACCTCGGGGAGAAGTCATGTGGGTTCATCCCGACCTTGTGGATGGCCAGCAATGGATCACTGTAACCAGCAGGAAGTCCAAAGGCAAAGCTAAAGCTTCATCCTGTAATGTGGTATGTGCCTCTTCTCGGGAAGCGGAGACTGATGTTCCCTCACTGACTGATTCAGAAGAGAAACGTTAGCTCTGGCCACAGAACCCAACCAACTTGTGGCGGAAAACCCGTTCGGGTCAGTCATATTTGAAAAAATATGACGAAATGGCGGTAAACTCCTCCAAAACCCGCTGCAGAGTCAGCCAAGCCTTCCACAAAACAACCCGTGGAAAGACAGAAAGAGCTTCGGTTCTCCAGAGTCCTCTCAAAAGACATCGCGGAAGGATCCGCAGTGCCTTACCGCTTCGATGTCCTGACTCAACTGGCCAATATCCCGGCCCGAATTACTCTTTATGAGCTCCTCAGGCTATCGAATTCAACCAGAGAAGCTCTACAAGAGGCCCTCGCTAATGTTGAGGTTTTCATGACTCACGTGCCAATCGGACAAAAGGAGAAAGATGTAGAGGATTGCCTCCATACCTCCCAAAATGTTCCCTGCATCACCTTCACGGCAGATGATATGCAAGTCAAAGGGAAACATGATCGACCCCTATACTTCACAGGGTATATTGGATCATCTGAGGTGAACCGCATTCAGGTAGATCCCGGGTCCGCATTGAGCATTATGCCTTGCCGGGTCATGCAACATCTAGGGATTCCTACTCACCATTTGAGCGCCGCCCAAACTACTATTTATGGGTTCAATGCCAATAGTACCCATCCAATAGGGAAGGTCAAGCTCAAATGCCAGATTCGGGACCTAAGGTCGGAGGTGACATGCTGCGTGATAGATGCTGACACCTCTTACAATTTGCTGTTGGGACGATCATAGATTCATCGTAATTCAATCGTTCCCTCTACTCTCTACCAAGTCATGAAATACATCGATGGGAGTGGAAAGGTGCGAACGTTGATTGCCGAAAGGCATCCGTTCAAGGGAGTGGAGAATAATTTCACAGATTCTCTCCTATATCAGGACTCTGTGGAAACAGATGAAATCCCGCAACCAGAGGAGCCCGACTCTGGTAATGAAGCCGACACCGAGCCGAAAAAAGAAGAGTGCATGTGGGAACTAGATCCACTTGTAACGGCATTAATAAGCTCAATGTTGATAATACCACCGATGATGTAGGCAGATGGTATATTAATGAAGAATTAGATTTGGCGTATTTCTCTATATTTGCTTCTGATTCAGTGCCGTCAGACACTAGTACCGAGGTGGATGATGGTCTCTGGTCGTCGCAATGGATGCTTTGACATCATTGCATGTACCACTGAAATCGTCCTTCGAAACATACCGAGATGCTGGTAATGCGCAAGAATCCATATTCATGGTCCAGCGAGACGGAAACGCCAAAGACCAATTCTTTTCGGACAAGTCGAATCCAAACCGATGACCTGTGAAGAATCAGAAGGCAAGGAGGAATCCCCTCAGTTCGGTCATTATGAGCCAAAGGCACTCAGAATGATGGAAAGCATGGGGTATGATCTGACGAATGGTCCATGGTTAAATTTTGGCAAAGGAAGGAGAAACACTACTCCGATCTTTTGTATCAAAGGGAAAACCCCTGATTATTATCATCGGACTCGCACGGGGTTGGGCTATGTATCAACTCCAATCCCATCAGCTTCTGAGTCCGAAGAGTCATTATGCCATGATTACTCATCGGGCACGTCATCGTGGGAGTCAGATGTTAGTGTCAGCAACATCTTCAGAGAACTTTCAGTGAATATGGTTTCAACAAGCCACCTGGAAGACGGAGATGAAGAAATGATCCAATCTGATACAGATCCTTGTATCAAACACTTAAATGCTCTTTGGGATACCCGCTTTGAACAGCGCGAGCCACCCACAGAAGATAAGGTTGTTCAGATCAATCTAGGAGATGAGGCTAATCCTAAGCCCATCTTTATAAGCGAAGGTCTGTCACCTTTAGAGAAAAAGGGTCTAATATCTCTAGTGCAAGAATATATAGACGTCTTCGCCTGGAATTATGAAGATATGCCTGGACTTGGTCCTCGAGTGGCTATGCACCGCCTCAACATTAATACGGACGTAAAGCCCGTCAAATAACAACAGCGACGGTTCCGTCCAGAAATAATGGAGGCAATTCAATCAGAAGTCAGAAAACTTATAGACTCTGGCTTCATTAGGGAAGAACAACATCCTGATGGGTAGCCAACATCGTCCCCGTTGCTAAAAAGAACAGAAAGATCCGAATCTGCATTGATTTTCGTGATCTAAACGAGGCCTGTTCCAAGGATGAATTCCCACTGCCAATCACATATGTTATGATTGATAACACATGTGGATTCGAGCGAATGTCCTTCATGGATGGATTTTCAGGATATAATCAAACCAAAATGTATCCTGACGATGAAAAACATACCTCTTTTAGGACACCACTGGGGGTTATACTGCTACACCATTATGCCCTTCGGACTGAAGAATGCAGGGGCAACATATCAAAGGGCCATGAATGCCATTTTCCGCAAACACATGCGCAAAATGGTGGAATGCTATGTTGACGACATCGCAGTAAAAAGCCGCGCTAAAGGTGATCATATAACTGATCTGAAGGTTGTCTTCGACATCATGCGGGCCCATCAATTGAAGATGAACCCTACCAAATCTTTTCTGGGGGTGGCCAGCGGCAAGTTCCTAGGGTTGTAGTGACTTCCACAGGAATCCATTTGGATCCGGAAAAGGTTCACGCTATCCAGGAGATGTAACCTCCGAGAAATCTCAAGGAGCTCAGGGGATTGCAAGGATGATTGGCGTACATCCAAAGGTTTATCTCAAATCTCTCCGAAAGATGCCAACCCTTTACCAAATTAATGAAGAAGGGTGCTTCATTCATTTGGGACAACGCTTGCCAGCAAGCATTTGAGGAAATTAAACAGTACCTCACACAGCCACCAGTCCTTGCAGCTCCAGTGTCCGGAAAACCTTTCCTGGTATACGTCCGAGCGATGGATCATTCTTTAGGAGCCTTATTAGCTCAGAACGATGATCAAGGACGAGAGCAAGCGATCTACTATTTGAGTAGAACAATGATCGGGGCCGAACACCGGTACAACCCGATCGAGAAGGAATGTTTGGCGTTGGTGTTCGCTGTTCAAAAAATGCGACACTTTTTGGTAGGCCAAACAATAAACGTCATATCAAAAGTCAACCCCCTGAGGTTACTTATGACAAAGCCTTCATCGTTAAATGGCTGACTGGCAAAATGGGCCATATTGCTATCCCAATATGAAATGACTTTTTACCACAAAAAGCTGTGAAGGGACAAGCTGTGGCGGATTTCCTGGCTGAGCATCCAGATCCGAGGGCAGCCAAACTTTACGAGGATCTCCCAGACGAGGTCCCTGAAGCCTGCCAGACTCAGACATCCTTCGAAAGGCAAGTGTGGCAACTTTTCTTTGACGGTGCATCAAGAACAAGCCCAAAAGGACATATAGTGGCAGGAGTAGGAGTAGTACTCGTCTCCCCACAGAACTATGTGATTCCTCGAGCTGTCTCGTTAACCGAGCCTTGTTCTAACAATGTAGAAGAATACAATGCCCTTTTGATTGGAATGCAACTCACCGATGAGGTTGGCGTTAAAAATCTCGAGGCATATGGTGACTCTAAGCTCATCATCAGCCAAGTTCACGGGGAGTACGAAGTCAGACATGAAGATCTAGTACCCTATTACAACGCAACTGTCTACATGGCCAAGAGGTTCACCAACTTTTACATTGACCATGTACCACGCAAGCAAAATGCGCATATAGATGCACTAGCGTCCCTCGCTGCCTCCTTAGCCCTTCCAGCCGGAGCAGTGGAGAAAATATTTGTCCACAGCCACGACCTGTATTGTCCGAGAATTGTTCTTGAGGACTACCAAGAGTCAACGGGTAATCGTCAAGACAAAGAAGTTCTCGAGTCGTCAACCAGTCCAGAGTCTAGAGACTGGCGATTCCCTTATAGTGATTATGTCCTATACGGCATCCTGCCTGAAGACACCAAAGAAGCGGCTGCCATTCGAAGGAAAGCCCCCAAATTCTATTATAATGCGATTACGCGAACATTGTATCGTCGATCGCATGACGGGATCTTACTCCGCTGCCTTTCACCAAAAGAGGCACAGGAGATATTGAAAGAAGCCCATGACGGTATGTGTGGAGCCCATCAACCTGGCCAAAACTTGCATATCGACTCCAAAGGTTGGGATATTACTGGACCAAGATGATTGCTGACGCCATCACTTATGCCAAAAGATGTCACGCCTGCCAAGTGCATGGCGATTTCATCCATCAAGCACCAGGGTACCTTCACTCTACGACTTCTACCTGGCCATTTGAGATGTGGGGGATGGATGTGGTTGGCCCTATCAGTCCGCTATCATCAAAAGAACATCGGTTTATTTTGGCCATAACTGATTATTTCTCCAAATGGGCTGAGGCCATTCCTTTGAAGGAGGTGAAGTCATCTGACGTGATCAAATTCATCAAACATCATGTCATTTACCGTTTTTGGGTGCCTCGGCGAATTGTCCATGACAATAGACCCCAGTTCGTCAGTCAGGCTTTCCAGAGGTTCTGCGCTAAGTTCAGAATCCAGAGTGTGTCCTCAACAGCATACTACCCCACCGCTAATGGTCTAGCAGAAGCTTTCAACAAGACCATCGGCAAACTTCTCAAGAAATTCGTCTCAAAAAGTCAGCGTGACTGAGACGACAAGTTAGGTGAATGCTTATGGGCCTATCGCACAACTGTGCGAACCCCCACTAAAGCTACGCCATTTTCTTTGGTATATGGGTGTGAAGCCGTGCTTCCACTGGAAATCCGAATTCCATCTCTACGTGTCTCCTTGACAGCAGAGATGACAAATGAGGAGAAGCATCGACAGCGACTCCAAGAATTGGAAGCCTTAGATGATAAATGTCTGCAGGCCCAACAATAAATCGAGCTCTACCAAGTCCGGATTACCAGAGCCTTCAACAAGAAAGCTAAAGTGCCAACTTTCAAGAAAGGTGACCTTGTCTTAGCCGTCAGAAGACCTATGGTGATGACACATAAGACAAAAGAAAAATTCCAGCCCAAATGGGAAGGACCATTTGTAGTAGAGTCAGTCTACTCAAATGGATCATATCGCTTCATAACTGCAAATGGTGATACACTCATGATGCCAATCATTGCAGGTTCCTGAAGAAGTACTATCCTTATTAGTACTCCTCCTCTGATCAAGTTAAAAGTACACCTCTGATCACAGCTCCAAATCCAAGAAAAGTTCCCTTCTTTTATTAGGTCACATCATGGTAGATCAATGACAAGCTAATTAGGCATTGATTGTACCATTAAAGAAACAAAAGACGAAACTTGGATTCTAATGTTCATATCTTCATTAACGTCCGACGCCTCCGACGGCTAAGGACAGAGGAAAATGTTGGCTTCTAAGACCAACATAAGTCTTCGACAACTCATCATGCTGAGGGGAATAGCATGGCTAGCCCAACTCAAACGGTAGTTGGTAAAGGCACCTCAAATCTGTTGATAGCTGAGGGTTTGCTGAAAATCCTAAGTGGATGTAGTTCCACTCTCTCCTCCAAAATCTCTTACCATTCTCATACACAGAATGGTAGGTCTACAAAATACAATCATTGCTATGTTAACACTATACCTCTGGTAATGAAAATTTTCAATACTCCCTATCAAGTACAAACTTTACTTGTCAACCCTATATGGAGTAGCAAACCCTCAAATTTGTCAGGTTAACACTATACCTCTGGCACTTCAAAACTTCACTTGTCAATTCTCATCAATAGAATGGCAGGCCCTCAAATTGCTCGTATCGTAAACCATTTTTGTCAAGTTAATACCACACCTCTGACAAATTACTGTTAAGTTAACATTACACTCCTAACAGTAATTAAGCTGCTGCCAAGTTTAATATTAAACCTCTGATAGCCATTTTTCCCTCAGACTTCCATATCGAAGCTGAAATGAACGATGCTAAGTTTAATACTACACCTCTAGCATCCAGGTCATTGCCGAGTTCAACAATACACTTATGGCTATGACTTTCCTTCAGACTTCCTTGTCAAAGTCGAGATGACCAATGCCAAGTTCAAAATTACACCTCTAGCCTTACCCTCGCTGCTAAGTTAAACATCACACCTATGGCAGTGATACTTTCAGTTTTCCCAAATTAAACTGAAATGCTTTTGAGTCAAGTTAATATCACACCTCTGACTCACATTCTTGTCAAATTAACATCACACTTCTGACAAGACTACATTCAACCCGTTAAGTTAATATCACACCTCGAACGGTAAAAACTTTCCTAGGTCTCCCGCGAATCTAGTCTCACTTGTTAGTCTCATCAATAGAACAACAAGTCTACCTAAAAACATTGTTAGGTTAACATTACACCGTTAACAGTGTTTTCATTAGATCCCAGCTGATCTTAATCAAGTTATTTCCTAACCTCTGAAAAAGCTCATCTTCCCTGGGAGTACAAGTTCCACCTGTCACTTTCCTTTATAGAGTAGCAGGTCCACAAAAATTACCTTATCCCTTGTCAAGTTAATAGTACACCTCTGACAGCATTGTTGAGTTCCTGAAACAGGATCTCTCTCTACAAAATCTGACTCATTAAGATTAACATCATAGTTTTGACAAGTCAAAGATTCTTTGCTTCTATTCGTCGGACTAAAAAAAAAGAGTTTGTAACGCCCCGATCCCGGCGATACGGGGACGTCACTGCAACGTATATACGTAGGTCAGAACTACCCTCCCGTATATACGCTAAGCATCAGTACAGACAAGAATCAGAGTACGGAAGCAAATGGTGCATTATACATTCCAACACATATAGTACAATTACACAGTTATCATCAGAAGTGATCACAATATTACATGAATATCATATCACTAATATGCGCAAATGCGAGAGTACAAGGAATATACATAATATGAATGGTATAAAAGGGAGCTCGCATACAAATATACAAGGATGTACAAGTACGAATAGAAAAAGGGCACTCACGAGTTTGCTAAGGAAAAACTCGAGAGGCACAAAGGGGTCTGGAAGGATGTGGCTCTGGACTGTCGTCTGGAGATCCACGCTACGCTGCGCCACTCTGAGCAGTAACGGGGGGAAATCCATACGCTCGGGCTCCATGACCTGGACATAAGAATCCAGGGGAGTCAGTGAAACTCCCCAGGCGAGTAGTAATATGAAGGCCAGGTGGCGAGCCAGGAGGAGCACAAGTGTCAAGTACAGGAGACAGGAGGGTTAGAACACAAAGGAAGTATATATGAACAAGTATATAATAATATCCATAAAACAGGAAATCCAGGATAAAGCAGAGAATATGAGCCGTTAATACGATAATACTCATAAAACTGGAAATTCGAAGTAAAATCCAAGACTAGCAAATATAGTAATGCATATCACAGATTCAGAGCCATTTAAGTTGCAGGCTTTAGTATGCGTCCCTCCCATTCCCATACCTCTACTTACAACTTAAAGAGCCAGTTATTATGACACTTTATTATTACTCGTCTTACCATATATCTAGGTATGTGTCTCGGTATATATCCCAACTCACATACTTCCATATATAGAAAGTCGAGGTTGTTATTGGAAATAGCGTTGTATCAACGAACTATGCTTACAGTGGGGATCCCGTACATACCCGGGACTACGGTCCAGGATTGTTCCGTTGCATGGAAACGGAAACCAGCCGCAAGGCTTGTCCAGGAGGAGGGACTTATGTATGCCCGTTAAAACTGGGGTGTAGGGAGCCAGCTCTCCCCTCGGTCCCCTGGAGTACCACAGGTCAGACCGGATATAGTGCACAATACCTAAAGCCACTGTAAACACGAACACATATCGATATCCGCATATTTCCCCCGACCCAATACAAGTTGGTCCTTTTTAGGATTCAATAGTTTAATTATCACTTTACGGGAATAATAGAATCAGGACATGATCAGGAAATCTGGAGTACATAAGTACTATACAGTCAGGTCACTGCATGTAAAGCAGGAATACAATATACAGGTCACTGATCATGATATAGGATAACAAATCAGGATTCCCGTAAAGATGACAATCACAAGTCAAGTACATCATGCTGGGTGTAAAGTGATAGCATGATAGGATGGTGACATTTAGCAATCAATCAAACAAGTCAGGAGATAGATATTAGGTCAGTGGTAAGTCGTGGTCATAATAATAGGGTCTTTCCAAATAGTGGCATGACAGGTAGTCAGGTGATACCATACTAGAGGTCAGGTGATACCACGCCAGATGTAAGGTGATAAACATGTGTTAAAAGTAAGCATGCAACTGATATGTCTGAGGCAATAACATGGCAATGATAACATAGCAGAAATCTAGAAGTCAACGACCACGAAGGGTCGGCCACGCATGGTATAAAAGCATCAAAAGACATATATAGACATGGAATCAAATACATGAAAATAGGAAATGGAATACTTATCGTTCCGACGAAACTGAAACTCAAATAGAGATAAGAGAAGAGCGAGACTACTCGCATACAAGAAAGTAGCGAGTGAGAATACTCGCCTAAACCTCAAAGCGCTGAAAGATCCGAAATCCACGAAATCCGGGGCACGCCATAAACTATGATATATATATGTAGAGTGAAGAGGAGAGAGAAAGAGAGAAGTGAAGATGATGTTAGTCAAGATACAAGTCAAGAAGTATAATATACAACATATAAACCAAGTATAAGATCCAAGTTTGAGAAGGTAAATAACTGTAACAAACAGACAGAATTAGTCGACTAGGGTAGGATGAGTAGTCGACTAATAAAGGGGCTAGTCGACTAACAGTCTGGTATAGTCGACTAATACTGGGTTCCAGAGAGTGGATATTCTGATTCAGGAAAAGTTAGTCGACTAGGGTCATAGGGGTAGTCGACTAACAGACATGACAAGTCGACTAATAGTTAGGCTAAGTCGACTAATACTGTGATACAGAGAGTTAAGGTTTTGGTTCAGGAAAAGTTAGTCGACTAGGGTCAAGGGTGTAGTCGACTAAGGGCCTCTAGTCGACTAGGAACTAAGGTAAGTCGACTAATACTGTGTTTTCAGAAAAGGTTAAGTTTCAGCTAAGGGTTTCTAGTCGACTAATCTATAGGTCTAGTCGACTAATCGTCTGGAAACAGTAAACAGAAGATTTCTAGGGTTTTGGTTGATGATCTAAAAACATGGTTGTGATGGCACAAGTGTACATAATATGAAGAGATAAGTATACTAGAAATAGACTAAGTCTAGGAGAGTGAAATTACTCACTTGGATTGGTTGATTGGAAGAGGATGATGAAGAGGAAGAAGATGGGTTTGGTGTTGGTGAGGATCCTTGAGGAAGAAGGAGATGGAGAAGTTGTTGTTGTTGGTGATGGAGGAGGTGGAGCTTGGCCGGAGTTGGGAGGAGTCCACGCCGGCGACGTGGCCGGAGGTGGCTGGCCGGAGGTTGGGTCGGCCGGCTCCCCTGGAGAAGAGGAAGAAGAAGAAAGAATGTGAAGAGAAGAGAAAGAAAAAGGAAAAGAAATGTAAGGGAAAGTTTATATAGGTTTTAGATTTTATGAAGGAGATGCAATTAACGAAAAGAGAGGGGGTTTGTGTAAATAGGGGAGGGTGAGGTGTCTCCTCTAGCCACACTTGGCAAGCCATGGAAGAGAGAGAAAAAGAGATGCATTTAATGGAGGAAGTAGGTGGAAGTGTGTGGTGTTGGAATTTTGGAGGAAGTGGGATTTTTGGAAAATAGAAAAGCTTATGGTGGAAGTTAAAGGAAAGGAAAGAAAGAAAATAGGAAATGGGGAAAGAAAATGAAAAAGGGAAGGAATACTCTTGGAATGGAAAATGAAAATAATGGAAGTGGCGGATTCCCGGGATTCAGTTGCAGATGCGGAAATCTTTCGGGAAAATACCGGAATCGTCCGAAATTCAAGTATCTCGGAACGACCCGAAATAATTACCAAAAATCAATAATAATATATAAAGACCAATAGTGAAATCCGTTTGAAGAAATACTTTATAGTTTTAAAACTAAAAATCCTGGAATCAATAATTTACCGACTCCGTTGGAATTTTCATAAAATCCAAAAATCCTCAGAAAAAGAATGTTGGTAGAAAATATGATTCTAAGGAATAATGTCTAAAGAATCATTTAGAAATTCCAAACCGTTTGTGAAATAAAAATCCAGGAATCGGTCAGCGGCACTGGCCGACACCGGTTTGAAGAAATTCATTTTAATTCCAGAAAAATCTAGAAAATCATAGAAAATATATAATATTGGAAAATGATATTTAAAACTAAAATCGGTCAATTCTAATTATCAGAATGTCTAAATCGAGTAATACTCTAGGATCGGGCCTTCGGTTCAGACTAGGGCTGACTCGAATCCACGAATCCAAATCCAAAACAAAACAGTCATTATAAGGAATTCATAATACAGAATAAATACAGGAAACAAATCGAAAAAATGCGACCGAAAATCTGAATACGCAACTAAGTACGTATTCCGGGAACGGGTATTACAATCCACCCACCTTACAAAAAATTGCGTCCTCGCAATTTCGTTAAGGGGCAAATTGAATACAAAGGGGACAAAGGTGGAATTTATACCAATTAAGATATGAAGCACTATAGGTAGGGCTCTCAAGTCGACTGAACAATAATCATCCTTCGCACTTCCGGCTGTATAAATCTTCGAATAATGCTGAATAATACTGCTGATGTCGTGGCTGTGTAATAAATCTTTAGAATAATGCTGAATAATACTGATGATGTCGTGGCTGTGAAATAAATGAGCCAGAATACCGAAGATAAAGAAAACCCTGATAGTCCTGAGCTTCATAATAAAGAAGACCGATAATTAAGAATCCCGATTGCTGTCCTCTGAAAGATAGCCAGATCAAGACCGATCTGGAGAATACCAAGCTTCATAGAATTGGCCGAAGAGATCATATAATAGCTTCATGCAGAACCAGCCACTACCTCTCTAGTCTAGTCATATCTTAAAATAGTATAAGGCCTCATAAAACCAAAACAGGGAAAGGATAGGAGGAATTTGAAATCAAAGGAAAGATAGTCAAGGAGGGATTTGAAATCAAAGGAAAGATAGTCAAGAAATAGATAACTCTGCACTTGCAGTTGGAATGTATAACCAAGACTCATGTATTCCAGTTGCAAATCTCTTACCATTGATTTGCCTTCTGGACGTACTGAGGGGGTTAGAGCCTAAGCTCTGATACCAACCTGTAACGCCCCGATCCCGGCGATACGGGGACGTCACTGCAACGTATATACGTAGGTCAGAACTACCCTCCCGTATATACGCTAAGCATCAGTACAGACAAGAATCAGAGTACGGAAGCAAATGGTGCATTATACATTCCAACACATATAGTACAATTACACAGTTATCATCAGAAGTGATCACAATATTACATGAATATCATATCACTAATATGCGCAAATGCGAGAGTACAAGGAATATACATAATATGAACGGTATAAAAGGGAGCTCGCATACAAGTATACAAGGATGTACAAGTACGAATAGAAAAAGGGCACTCACGAGTTTGCTAAGGAAAAACTCGAGAGGCACAAAGGGGTCTGGAAGGATGTGGCTCTGGACTGTCGTCTGGAGATCCACGCTACCGCTGCGCCACTCTGAGCAGTAACGGGGGGAAATCCATACGCTCCGGGCTCCATGACCTGGACATAAGAATCCAGGGGAGTCAGTGAAACTCCCCAGGCGAGTAGTAATATGAAGGCCAGGTGGCGAGCCAGGAGGAGCACAAGTGTCAAGTACAGGAGACAGGAGGGTTAGAACACAAAGGAAGTATATATGAACAAGTATATAATAATATCCATATAAAACAGGAAATCCAGGATAAAGCAGAATATGAGCCGTTAATACGATAATACTCATAAAACCGGAAATTCGAAGTAAAATCCAAGACTAGCAAATATAGTAATGCATATCACAGATTCAGAGCCATTTAAGTTGCAGGCTTTAGTATGCGTCCCATTCCACATACCTCTACTTACAACTTAAAGAGCCAGTTATTATGACACTTTATTATTACTCGTCTTACCATATATCTAGGTATGTGTCTCGGTATATATCCCAACTCACATACTTCCATATATAGAAAGTCGAGGTTGTTATTGGAAATAGCGGTTGTATCAACGAACTATGCTTACAGTGGGTCCCGTACATACCCGGGACTACGGTCCAGGATTGTTCCGTTGCATGGAAACGGAAACCAGCCGCAAGGCTTGTCCAGGAGGAGGGACTTATGTATGCCCGTTAAAACTGGGGTGTAGGGAGCCAGCTCTCCCCTCGGTCCCCTGGAGTACCACAGGTCAGACCGGATATAGTGCACAATACCTAAAGCCACTGTAAACACGAACACATATCGATATCCGCATATTTCCCCCGACCCAATACAAGTTGGTCCTTTTTAGGATTCAATAGATTAATTATCACTTACGGGAATAATAGAATCAGGACATGATCAGGAAATCTGGAGTACATAAGTACTATACAGTCAGGTCACTGCATGTAAAGCAGGAATACAATATACAGGTCACTGATCATGATATAGGATAACAAATCAGGATTCCCGTAAAGATGACAATCACAAGTCAAGTACATCATGCTGGGTGTAAAGTGATAGCATGATAGGATGGTGACATTTAGCAATCAATCAAACAAGTCAGGAGATAGATATTAGGTCAGTGTGTAAGTCGTGGTCATAATAATAGGGTCTTTCCAAATAGTGGCATGACAGGTAGTCAGGTGATACCATACTAGAGGTCAGGTGATACCACGCCAGATGTAAGGTGATAAACATGTGTTAAAAGTAAGCATGCAACTGATATGTCTGAGGCAATAACATGGCAATGATAACATAGCAGAAATCTAGAAGTCAACGACCACGAAGGGTCGGCCACGCATGGTATAAAAGCATCAAAAGACATATATAGACATGGAATCAAATACATGAAAATAGGAAATGGAATACTTATCGTTCCGACGAAACTGGAAACTCAAATAGAGATAAGAGAAGAGCGAGACTACTCGCATACAAGAAAGTAGCGAGTGAGAATACTCGCCTAAACCTCAAAGCGCCGAAAGATCCGAAATCCACGAAATCCGGGGCACGCCATAAACTATGATATATATATGTAGAGTGAAGAGGAGTGAGAAAGAGAGAAGTGAAGATGATGTTAGTCAAGATACAAGTCAAGAAGTATAATATACAACATAAACCAAGTATAAGATCCAAGTTTGAGAAGGTAAATAACTATAACAAACAGACAGAGATTAGTCGACTAGGGTAGGATGAGTAGTCGACTAATAAAGGGGTTAGTCGACTAACAGTCTGGTATAGTCGACTAATACTGGGTTCCAGAGAGTGGATATTCTGATTCAGGAAAAGTTAGTCGACTAGGGTCATAGGGGTAGTCGACTAACAGACATGACAAGTCGACTAATAGTTAGGCTAAGTCGACTAATACTGTGATACAGAGAGTTAAGGTTTTGGTTCAGGAAAAGTTAGTCGACTAGGGTCAAGGGTGTAGTCGACTAAGGGCCTCTAGTCGACTAGGAACTAAGGTAAGTCGACTAATACTGTGTTTCCAGAAAAGGTTAAGTTTCAGCTAAGGGTTTCTAGTCGACTAATCTATAGGTCTAGTCGACTAATCGTCTGGAAACAGTAAACAGAACAGATTTCTAGGGTTTTGGTTTGATGATCTAAAAACATGGTTGTGATGGCACAAGTGTACATAATATGAAGAGATAAGTATACTAGAAATAGACTAAGTCTAGGAGAGTGAAATTACTCACTTGGATTGGTTGATTGGAAGAGGATGATGAAGAGGAAGAAGATGGTTTGGTGTTGGTGAGGATCCTGAGGAAGAAGGAAGAAGGAGATGGAGAAGTTGTTGTTGTTGGTGATGGAGGAGGTGGAGCTTGGCCGGAGTTGGGAGGAGTCCACGCCGGCGACGTGGCCGGAGGTGGCTGGCCGGAGGTTGGGTCGGCCGGCTCCCTTGGAGAAGAGGAAGAAGAAGAAAGAATGTGAAGAGAAGAGAAAGAAAAAGGAAAAGAAATGTAAGGGAAAGTTTATATAGGTTTTAGATTTTATGAAGGAGATGCAATTAACGAAAAGAGAGGGGTTTTGTGTAAATAGGGGGAGGGTGAGGTGTCTCCTCTAGCCACACTTGGCAAGCCATGGAAGAGAGAGAAAAAGAGATGCATTTAATGGAGGAAGTAGGTGGAAGTGTGTGGTGTTGGAATTTTGGAGGAAGTGGGATTTTTGGAAAATAGAAAAGCTTATGGTGGAAGTTAAAGGAAAGGAAAGAAAGAAAATAGGAAATGGGAAAGAAAATGAAAAGGGAAGGAATACTCTTGGAATGGAAAATGAAAATAATGGAAGTGGCGGATTCCCGGGATTCAGTTGCAGATGCGGAAATCTCTTCGGGAAAATACCGGAATCGTCCGAAATTCAAGTATCTCGGAACGACCCGAAATAATTACCAAAAATCAATAATAATATATAAAGACCAATAGTGAAATCCGTTTGAAGAAATACTTTATAGTTTTAAAACTAAAAATCCTGGAATCAATAATTTACCGACTCCGTTGGAATTTTCATAAAATCCAAAAATCCTCAGAAAAAGAATGTAGGTAGAAAATATGATTCTAAGGAATAATGTCTAAAGAATCATTTATAAATTCCAAACCGTTTGTGAAATAAAAATCTAGGAATCGGTCAGCGGCACTGGCCGACACGGTTTGAAGAAATTCATTTTAATTCCAGAAAAATCTAGAAAATCATAGAAAATATATAATATTGGAAAATGATATTTAAAACTAAAATCGGTCAATTCTAATTATCAGAATGTCTAAATCGAGTAATACTCTAGGATCGGGCCTTCGGTTCAGACTAGGGCTGACTCCGAATCCACGAATCCAAATCCAAAACAAAACAGTCATATAAGGAATTCATAATACAGAATAAATACAGGAAACAAATCGAAAAAATGCGACCGAAAATCTGAATACGCAACTAAGTACGTATATTCGGGAACGGGGTATTACAATCCACCCACCTTACAAAAAATTGCGTCCTCGCAATTTCGTTAAGGGGCAAATTGAATACAAAGGGGACAAAGGTGGAATTTATACCAATTAAGATATGAAGCACTATAGGTAGGGCTCTCAAGTCGACTGAACAATAATCATCCTTCGCACTTCCGGCTGTATAAATCTTCGAATAATGCTGAATAATACTGCTGATGTCGTGGCTGTGTAATAAATCTTTAGAATAATGCTGAATAATACTGATGATGTCGTGGCTGTGAAATAAATGAGCCAGAATACCGAAGATAAGAAAACCCTGATAGTCCTGAGCTTCATAATAAAAGAGACCGATAATTAAGAATCCCGATTGCTGTCCTCTGAAAGATAGCCAGATCAAGACCGATCTGGAGAATACCAAGCTTCATAGAATTGGCCGAAGAGATCATATAATAGCTTCATGCAGAACCAGCCACTACCTCTCTAGTCTAGTCATATCTTAAAATAGTATAAGGCCTCATAAAACCAAAACAGGGAAAGGATAGGAGGAATTGAAATCAAAGGAAAGATAGTCAAGAGGGATTTGAAATCAAAGGAAAGATAGTCAAGAAATAGATAACTCTGCACTTGCAGTTGGAATGTATAACCAAGACTCATGTATTCCAGTTGCAAATCTCTTTACCATTGATTGCCTTCTGGACGTACTGAGGGGGTTAGAGCCTAAGCTCTGATACCAACCTGTAACGCCCGATCCCGGCGATACGGGGACGTCACTGCAACGTATATACGTAGGTCAGAACTACCCTCCCGTATATACGCTAAGCATCAGTACAGACAAGAATCAGAGTACGGAAGCAAATGGTGCATTATACATTCCAACACATATAGTACAATTACACAGTTATCATCAGAAGTGATCACAATATTACATGAATATCATATCACTAATATGCGCAAATGCGAGAGTACAAGGAATATACATATATGAACGGTATAAAAGGGAGCTCGCATACAAGTATACAAGGATGTACAAGTACGAATAGAAAAAGGGCACTCACGAGTTTGCTAAGGAAAAACTCGAGAGGCACAAAGGGGTCTGGAAGGATGTGGCTCTGGACTGTCGTCTGGAGATCCACGCTACCGCTGCGCCACTCTGAGCAGTAACGGGGGGAAATCCATACGCTCCGGGCTCCATGACCTGGACATAAGAATCCAGGGGAGTCAGTGAAACTCCCCAGGCGGAGTAGTAATATGAAGGCCAGGTGGCGAGCCAGGAGGAGCACAAGTGTCAAGTACAGGAGACAGGAGGGTTAGAACACAAAGGAAGTATATATGAACAAGTATATAATAATATCCATAAAACAGGAAATCCAGGATAAAGCAGAATATGAGCCGTTAATACGATAATACTCATAAAACCGGAAATTCGAAGTAAAATCAAGACTAGCAAATATAGTAATGCATATCACAGATTCAGAGCCATTTAAGTTGCAGGCTTTAGTATGCGTCCCATTCCACATACCTCTACTTACAACTTAAAGAGCCAGTTATTATGACACTTTATTATTACTCGTCTTACCATATATCTAGGTATGTGTCTCGGTATATATCCCAACTCACATACTTCCATATATAGAAAGTCGAGGTTGTTATTGGAAATAGCGGTTGTATCAACGAACTATGCTTACAGTGGGTCCCGTACATACCCGGACTACGGTCCAGGATTGTTCCGTTGCATGGAAACGGAAACCAGCCGCAAGGCTTGTCCAGGAGGAGGGACTTATGTATGCCCGTTAAAACTGGGGTGTAGGGAGCCAGCTCTCCCTCGGTCCCCTGGAGTACCACAGGTCAGACCGGATATAGTGCACAATACCTAAAGCCACTGTAAACACGAACACATATCGATATCCGCATATTTCCCCCGACCCAATACAAGTTGGTCCTTTTTAGGATTCAATAGTTTAATTATCACTTTACGGGAATAATAGAATCAGGACATGATCAGGAAATCTGGAGTACATAAGTACTATACAGTCAGGTCACTGCATGTAAAGCAGGAATACAATATACAGGTCACTGATCATGATATAGGATAACAAATCAGGATTCCCGTAAAGATGACAATCACAAGTCAAGTACATCATGCTGGGTGTAAAGTGATAGCATGATAGGATGGTGACATTTAGCAATCAATCAAACAAGTCAGGAGATAGATATTAGGTCAGTGGTAAGTCGTGGTCATAATAATAGGGTCTTTCCAAATAGTGGCATGACAGGTAGTCAGGTGATACCATACTAGAGGTCAGGTGATACCACGCCAGATGTAAGGTGATAAACATGTGTTAAAAGTAAGCATGCAACTGATATGTCTGAGGCAATAACATGGCAATGATAACATAGCAGAAATCTAGAAGTCAACGACCACGAAGGGTCGGCCACGCATGGTATAAAAGCATCAAAAGACATATATAGACATGGAATCAAATACATGAAAATAGGAAATGGAATACTTATCGTTCCGACGAAACTGGAAACTCAAATAGAGATAAGAGAAGAGCGAGACTACTCGCATACAAGAAAGTAGCGAGTGAGAATACTCGCCTAAACCTCAAAGCGCCGAAAGATCCGAAATCCACGAAATCCGGGGCACGCCATAAACTA
The DNA here is from genome assembly GCA_038442645.1 of Agave tequilana. Classification (NCBI taxonomy): domain Eukaryota; kingdom Viridiplantae; phylum Streptophyta; class Magnoliopsida; order Asparagales; family Asparagaceae; genus Agave; species Agave tequilana. Next base: position 78,721 of record JAVJIF010007215.1, read on the forward strand.
TGATATATATATGTAGAGTGAAGAGGAGTGAGAAAGAGAGAAGTGAAGATGATGTTAGTCAAGATACAAGTCAAGAAGTATAATATACAACATATAAACCAAGTATAAGATCCAAGTTTGAGAAGGTAAATAACTGTAACAAACAGACAGAATTAGTCGACTAGGGTAGGATGAGTAGTCGACTAATAAAGGGGTTAGTCGACTAACAGTCTGGTATAGTCGACTAATACTGAGTTCCAGAGAGTGGATATTCTGATTCAGGAAAAGTTAGTCGACTAGGGTCATAGGGGTAGTCGACTAACAGACATGACAAGTCGACTAATAGTTAGGCTAAGTCGACTAATACTGTGATACAGAGAGTTAAGGTTTTGGTTCAGGAAAAGTTAGTCGACTAGGGTCAAGGGTGTAGTCGACTAAGGGCCTCTAGTCGACTAGGAACTAAGGTAAGTCGACTAATACTGTGTTTCCAGAAAAGGTTAAGTTTCAGCTAAGGGTTTCTAGTCGACTAATCTATAGGTCTAGTCGACTAATCGTCTGGAAACAGTAAACAGAACAGATTTCTAGGGTTTTGGTTTGATGATCTAAAAACATGGTTGTGATGGCACAAGTGTACATAATATGAAGAGATAAGTATACTAGAAATAGACTAAGTCTAGGAGAGTGAAATTACTCACTTGGATTGGTTGATTGGAAGAGGATGATGAAGAGGAAGAAGATGGGTTTGGTGTTGGTGAGGATCCTTGAGGAAGAAGGAGATGGAGAAGTTGTTGTTGTTGGTGATGGAGGAGGTGGAGCTTGGCCGGAGTTGGGAGGAGTCCACGCCGGCGACGTGGCCGGAGGTGGCTGGCCGGAGGTTGGGTCGGCCGGCTCCCTTGGAGAAGAGGAAGAAGAAGAAAGAATGTGAAGAGAAGAGAAAGAAAAAGGAAAAGAAATGTAAGGGAAAGTTTATATAGGTTTTAGATTTTATGAAGGAGATGCAATTAACGAAAAGAGAGGGGGTTTTGTGTAAATAGGGGGAGGGTGAGGTGTCTCCTCTAGCCACACTTGGCAAGCCATGGAAGAGAGAGAAAAAGAGATGCATTTAATGGAGGAAGTAGGTGGAAGTGTGTGGTGTTGGAATTTTGGAGGAAGTGGGATTTTTGGAAAATAGAAAAGCTTATGGTGGAAGTTAAAGGAAAGGAAAGAAAGAAAATAGGAAATGGGAAAGAAAATGAAAAAGGGAAGGAATACTCTTGGAATGGAAAATGAAAATAATGGAAGTGGCGGATTCCCGGGATTCAGTTGCAGATGCGGAAATCTTTCGGGAAAATACCGGAATCGTCCGAAATTCAAGTATCTCGGAACGACCCGAAATAATTACCAAAAATCAATAATAATATATAAAGACCAATAGTGAAATCCGTTTGAAGAAATACTTTATAGTTTTTAAAACTAAAAATCCTGGAATCAATAATTTACCTACTCCGTTGGAATTTTCATAAAATCCAAAAATCCTCAGAAAAAGAATGTAGGTAGAAAATATGATTCTAAGGAATAATGTCTAAAGAATCATTTAGAAATTCCAAAACCGTTTGTGAAATAAAAATCCAGGAATCGGTCAGCGGCACTGGCCGACACCGGTTTTGAAGAAATTCATTTTAATTCCAGAAAAATCTAGAAAATCATAGAAAATATATAATATTGGAAAATGATATTTAAAACTAAAATCGGTCAATTCTAATTATCAGAATGTCTAAATCGAGTAATACTCTAGGATCGGGCCTTCGGTTCAGACTAGGGCTGACTCCGAATCCACGAATCCAAATCCAAAACAAAACAGTCATATAAGGAATTCATAATACAGAATAAATACAGGAAACAAATCAAAAAAATGCGACCGAAAAATCTGAATACGCAACTAAGTACGTATTCCGGGAACGGGGTATTACAGAGTTCAAGACAATAGGAGGCAAAAAGAAAAGTGTCGCTTTTATTTATATCCAGGCATATGAAAGTGATACAAAACGCTCTCTTATACAATAAGATTGAGTGTTACAATAAAAGAGTACAAAGAAGTCCCTCTCTCTCAAAGGTTGCACTCACTCCTTGAAGCTTCTCACCATTCCAAGTACAAGATGTTCGGAAGGGCGCCAAAGATGGGCTGAGCACTGTGATGATGTTTGGAGGCTGATTATGTCACCATGCATGACGTTAACATCGAAGAAGCCCCTCGTTGACCAAGAACAATGGTGTTTCTTGAGGTCGAAATGCAGCAAAACCTTCTGATTCCACCTGACCAACTGATGTGGGCTATGATCCTTCGTTGATGAACATCTCCACCACCAGAAAGTCATCCAATGAGCATGGAGCTTTCATCGATGCCACTTCTGGGGTAAGTGAAGGGAGAATCCAAGACAATACCCACCACTATATCCACCGCCATACCCACTGTGACCACGCCATGCCAGAAGCATGACTAGTGCATTGTATCCAATAAGGTCTCTGCGGATGACAGATCCTTGTCTCCCGAGAACAGGAGCTATGACTTCTTCTCCAATGGTCGACCATCGAGCAGGTTCTCTGGCCGAAATATTCTCCCAGGGGCCCAGCTATCATGAAAAAGGATGACGAAGCCTACCTGCGAGAAGCAAAAATCAGAAGATTAGAAGCTCAGGATATTTCAACAGAAAAAACTAAGTGACAGACGCGGCTATTGCTGAAAGCTTCAGACGCAGGGATGACCCACGCAGTAAATCAAAATTCTGCTGCGACAGAAACAGACGCGATCAAAGTTGTGATACACACAGATTCGAACGCAGTCTAGTTTTGCACCCGTGATTGGTCACTATTGTTGCATATTTAATGTCACATTTCCATACTTATTTTAGAATAAAAGCCTGCATTGTCCTAATTAATTGTTTGATTTATTTGCAGGCCCAATCCTTAAGGAGATGAAGAGAAATGAGCCCAAAAGCCCACCAGAATTCTGAATTAAATCAGAGTTAATTCGCACACATAAAATCAGGGCAAAATCAAGAGGTTGAAACCGGTTGAGAAGAATCCTCTCAGAATCGATCGGTTAAAGCCATGAAATCCAAGGCCATTTCGTCAGAATCCGGAGCTCCAACGACAAAACTAACAAAGGATAAAGTCAGAAGAAGACCCCGGACAGACCCACCAACAGGGTGTGGCCACTTGGCCACACCCTTGCCGCGGAAACGCAGCAAAAGCCGCGTTTCCGCGGCAATCCTGGGGAGTTACGGGGAGCGTGAACTCCCCGACCTCCCCGGGATCTTGGTTGTTAGGGTTTCTGCCTATAAAAGGCCATATTGTGCACTGAAAATAGAGGCCAATGCAGATTAGGATTTTAGACTAGTTTTTCCATTTTGTAGTTTAGTTTTATGTAACTTGTATGTAGCTTAGGGTAGATGATGATTCATGTAAGTAAGAGAGAGAGGCTGAAGTTGAGAGTGACACCGACGATGTACCCTCCTCCTTTCTTTCATTGTCTCAGTAAGCAATAAAGGTAACATTTGTTTATGTTTGTATCTTTACTTTCCTTTTGTTTTGCTTTCCTCCTCCTCTTCTACTTTACCTTTGATTGTATGTGTTGAGTTTACAAGTGAATTCCAAAGCAAGTATCACTAAGCTACGTGAGAGCCAGCGATAGTTCATGAAGACGTTCTCCTCTTCCAAGCTCGCATCACTTCGTTCTTCTTACGCTTGACGATATAATGTGCACGGGGACCGAGCTCGAGTTTATGATCTATGCGTTGAACGCCTCCGAAGCAAAGAGGTAGAACTTGCAAAAAGGTTTCCAAGTAAGTCATCACTCAACCTCGGTAAGTATCTCTTCACTTTTCTTTCTTTCTTTTCTTTTCTTTCTTTAGTATAGATCAACACCACCTCCTCCAACTCTTCTTTCCACTTCATTGTACATAGTCGCTTTTCATCGTTTTTCTAATTTTCCACCTTCTTCATCTCTCACTTTCTTCCTAACTTTAACCATTACTTCTTTTTCTTTTCTTAACTTTAAAAACAGAGAAGAACATTCGCTTTTCTTCTTAACGATTTCAATAGAACCGTATAAAGCTTCCATCGCAAACCCTCCTTGTGGATCACGACCCGCATTAGCCACTTGCTATAGCGGAAGTATTGAGCACTTGCACATTCCTTTCTTAAAGTTCTCTAATCTCGTATTTTGTGTGCAGGTCTAGCCTCAATCAAATTTTGGCGCCGTTGCCGGGGAGGGTAAAACGGTTTTTATTGAAATCTGAATTTTTATTGCAAATTTTTTAGAACTAAACGAATTTTCTTCTCTGTTGCAGGTTACAGGGCAAGCAAAGCAGGAAATCAATATTGCAGTGACATACAAGTGGTATTGGGCCTCTGCTATAAAAAGCAGAGACCCATTACCCTCTGAATTGCCGCGGAAACGCGGCAAAAGCCGCAGATCCGCGGCAATCCAGAGTTGACTACTAACAAGTTTTTGCAGGCTGCTTGCTTTGCAAATTATAGTTCTCTGCAATTATTTATTTCCTACATGACATCACATAAACCTGCTAATAATCAACAGTAAAAAGTTTGTTGCAAAAGTTAAAAATTGATTAGACGTTTGCATTTAGGCACGTGTCTTTTCAATTCATTTCTTTTACTGTTGAAGAGTGCTGGAAGCAAGGTACGTATGCATTGCATTTAGCATAGGACTCACTTCTTGGTTGTCTATATCGCTTTAAGTGATTCCTATTTATATAGCTTGTACACTTGCACAAAATTATTTTAAGGGCACTAACCCATAACAAGATAAGGTGAGGATTTAATCACCCTTCCTTAGCCCAAAAAATCATATTCCAAGCACTCACTAACCCAAGCCTAACTAAAATTGAGTAGACGTTGGCCCTAGGGACATCTCGGACTCAATTAGGAGATTATCCTAAGGGGGAAAAATGTTGGAATCTAACTCCTGCAAAATCAGTGTCTAGGAAAGGGATTGAGGGCCGAAAGCCCGAAGTTGGTGGTTATTTAATTAAGGAACGTCTTTGACGGAAAACCTCCCACCAACCTTGCCCTGACCTGGCTGATTAGCTTGTGGTTAAAGTCTACATTAGACCTCCCGTGGACAGTCTAACCAGTTAGGAGTCATCTAGGTCCTAAGTCTACCCTAACTTAGGCTAGAATTTTTCTTTTTTGTTTGTTTATTTGTTTGTTTTTTTCTTTGTTTGCATTCTATTGTGTGATATGGACTATAATAATAATTTTTTCAACTACAATAATAATCCATATTACACACGGACTTCATTTTCGGATATTACCAACCCGGCATATCATAACTTTGACCAACCTAGTGTGCCGGATTGGTCTTATCCGAATCAATATGACCCATACCCCCCATCTAATAACCATAATTTCCATAATGATTTCAACTCTTCACCGAGTCAGTGGGGATTCACCTCCCCAGAGCATAATTTCCAATCACCTTGCCCTCCTTCTCCACCCAGTCCACATTATGTTCAAGATTCATACTCAGTTCCACCCGTCCAAAATAGGAAACTATCAATTATGGAACGGAGTATGCGTGAGTCCAAACACAAATCCCAAAATCTGATGGACTCACAATTTCAATACCACTTCCAAGACAACTCTTCATCTTTTCATCAAAACAATGAACCCATCAATTATGAAAAGATGCTAGAAGCCATGACTCATGCTCAAAATGCTAGAAATCGTGACATAGATATGATGGTCGAATCTCTGCGTTCCCACCGTCCTGATGTCACTTACCATTCTGTTAGAGCCAAAGAGTCATGTTGTTTTGGAAATCAAGATTTTATTTCAGAACAACCATTTGAACTTACCCAAACTCCAAATTTTGAAAAAGATATTGATAGTTTGGCTAGTTTTCCTTTCCCTGAAATAGAACTTGAAAATGATTATTGTAACGCCCCGATCCCGCTGATACGGGGACGTCACTGCAACGTATATACGTAGGTCAGAACTACCCTCCCGTATATACGCTAAGCATCAGTACAAACAAGAATCAGAGTACGGAAGCAAATGGTGCATTATACATTCCAACACATATATATACAATCACAGAGTTATCACCAGAGTGATTACAATATTACATGAATATCATATCACTAACATGCGCAAATGCGGGAATACAAGGAAATGTACAAAAGATATATATGCATGAACAGTACAATAGAGTGCTCACGAGATAGCTGGAAATCCATGCTACCGCTGCGCACTCTGATCAGCAATAAGAAGACTCCGCCCGCTCCAGAACCTGGACATAAGAATCCAGGGGAGTCAGTGAAACTCCCCAGGCGAGTATGATACAATGCCAGGTGGCGAGCCAGGGTAAACACAATATGAATATAACAAAGGATATCAAGTTCAGAAAACAGGGGTTAGAACACAAATATAGAAGGTATGAACGAGTACAACATAAGTATCATAAATCAGGAAATCCAGGGTAAAGCTGATTATAAGCAAAGGTGATTTTATACGCTTAGGTCACGGTCCCATGAGAATAGTACATCGAAGGAATAATCCAAACAAGGAAACCCTCATATATATACCTTTATCTCATGCCACAGTATATCCAAGCGTATAGAATCAGAGATGCAAATCATACGATAGTCAAAACAGAATGCATAATAATCAGGGGTCCATACTATGGGGTCATAACAGGAACTAAGACAGGAAACATAACAGTAATTATAACAGTAATCATAACAGTAATCAGGGCGAGCAATCTGATTGTATGGTTTCAGATTACGACTCCATGAGACTAGTACATCGAAGGAATAATCCAAACAAGGAAACCCTCATGTATATACCATTATCTCATATTATCGTAATCCAAGTGCATACAATAGAATAACAGGAACACTTATTATTATTACTCGTCTGACCCATATATCTCGGCATGTGTCCAGGTGTGCACCCCAACACACATACATCCATATATAAGCGAGTCGAGGGTTGTTAACGGAAGCAGATGGAGAACTGACAGAGCTTCTTATAGTGGTTAACATACACCGGGGACCAGTTTGTTGGTCCAACGGTTCCCACCACCTGGGACCGGTTTGGAGGCCCAAAGTCCCCCTATATGTACTCATGTGGGCCCTAAGTCCCACTATAGTCGTCCGCCATATATATATATCATATCCATCACTATAAGCAAGGTATCATTCCGGCATCCATCACTTCCTCCCATACCCCATACAAGTTGTCCTTTTTATGATTTATTAACATAATTATCAGATTAAGGGAATGAGCAATATCATAACAGTAATACATAACAGTGATCAGTACATAACAGTAATCAGGTGTTACATCCCCTTTATCGTGATAATTATAAGAATCGGTGTATCATGCTTGGTGTCAAGAGATAGCATGATAAGTGGTGATATAAATCAAGTAACCAGTCAAGTCAGGAGATAGATGATAGTCTGGGTAAGTCATGGTACAACATAAAGGTCTTGCCAAATTGTGGCATGTCAGGTAGTCAGGTCAGGTGATAACGCAGTTACCAAGTGATATACATGTGTTAAAAGGAAACATGAAATTGACAGGTCTGGAATAATAGCATGGCGAGTGATGACATATCAGGAACCAAGAATACAACGACCACGAAGGGTCTGCCACGCATAGTATGTAACCAGTAAAAGATATATGGAATAAAGTATATGAAAACATGAAGCAAATAAATGAAATAAGAATGCAAGAAGGTAGCGAGTAAGAATACTCGCCCAAATCACCAAAACGCCGAAATATCCGGAATCCACTGAAGTTCGGGATGCGCCATAACCTGTGATATAAACATGTAGAGTGAAGAGAAGTGAGAAAGAAAGTAGGGTAAGTGATGTTTGTCAGGTGACAAGTCAAGTGATACCTATATATGATATATGTCTAGAGGACAAGGTTCCTATTCAAGAAAGAAGTCAACTAAAACTAACAGCTAAAGTTAGTCGACTAGGGTCAAGGGAGTAGTCGACTAATAGAGGGGTTAGTCGACTAACAGTCTGGTATAGTCGACTAAAACTGTGCACCAGAGAGTTGGGTTTCATTTCAGGAAGAGTTAGTCGACTAGGTAAAAAGGGTAGTCGACTAACAGGGAACTACAAGTCGACTAACAGATACTTAAGTCGACTAAGTCTGTGATACAGAAAGTTGGGATTTATATCGGGGATACAGGAGTCGACTATGGGGAATTGGGTAGTCGACTAGGGGTCCTAAGTCGACTATTATTTTGGATGAGTCGACTGGAACCAAGAGTTGGTATTCTGGAATCATGGGAAAATTAGTCGACTAGGTTAAGAGAGTAGTCGACTAGGCATCTCTAGTCGACTGGTAATAGGGACTAGTCGACTAAAACTGTGTAATCAGAGAAGGCTACGTTTCAACTAAGGGTTTCTAGTCGACTAGTCTATAGGTCAAGTCGACTAATCGACGGGAAACAGCAACCAGAACAGATTTTCTAGGGTTGGGTTTGATGGCTAAATAAACATGGATTGAAGACATAATTGAACATGATATGAATACTAAAGTACACTTAAGAATAAACCAAGTCCTTGTGATGAAAATTACTCACCAAAGGGCACCAAGTGATGGAAGTTGTTGATGAAGAAGAAGATGGGGCTTTGGAGTTGTTGATGACCTTGTGGTGGTGGTGAATGATGGAAGAGTGTGGAAGGTGGTGAGGTGGAGGTAATGAGGTGGAATAACTTAGGGTGGAAGTAAAGGAATTTGTGGTGGAGAATTAAAGGAAAAAGAAAATAGGAAAAGAAATGATAAAGAGAAGATATTTTCTTGGAATCAGAATGTGAAAATATTGGAAGGACAGATACCCGGGATTGAGTCGTGGATACGGAAATCTTTCGGGAAAATACCGGATACGTCCCGAAATCAAGTATCTCGGAACGACCCGAAATAAATATCAAAAATCAAGAATATTATATTAAGAAACATAGTGAAATCCGTTTTAAGAAATACTTTATAGTTTTAAAGATAAAAATCCTGGAATCAGTTACCTACCGACTCCGAAAGAATTTTCATAAAATCATAAAATCCTCAGAAAAAGTATTTAAGTAAGAAATGTGATTCTAAGAATTAAAGTCTAAAGGACCATCTAGAAATTCCTAGCTGTGTGTGAATTAAATTCCTGGAATCGGTCAGCGGCACTGGCCGACACCGGTTTTGAAGAAATCATTTTAATTCAGGAAAAATCTAGAAAATCATAGAAAATCTAATATATTGGAAAATAATATTTGAGACTGAAAACGGTCAAATCTGATTACCAGAATATCCAAATCGAGTATACTTTAGGATCGGGCCCTCGGTTCAGACTAGGGCTGACTCCAAGACCACGAATCCAAATCCAAGACAAAACAATCATATAAGGAATTCATAATACAGTATAAATACAGGAAACAAATCGAAAAAATACGACTGAAAATCTGAACACGCAACTAAGTACGTATTCCGGGAACGGGGTATTACAATTATGATCCTGAACCCCAACTTAGTGATTCAATTCCATTTCCTGATTCGATTATGACTCCGGTATCTTCACCTGATTTCGATCTTTTCCCCGAGTCAACATTGGATCCTGTACCAATCCATAATGAAATTGAATCACCCATCTGTGAGGATCATATTGAACTTGACCAATTATACACTCTTGAAGATCCTATTGACAAATTGGCAAGTTCTCAATTTTTTGATATTGAAGTCAATGAGATATGTGACCTAGATTCTCATATCTGTGATCCAGTTCAACTTTCTGAATCAATCTTGACTCCTGTTGTGTTACCAAACTTGAGTAATGTTTTAGAGTCAGTTTGATTCCTCCACCTATCATTCATGAACTGGAATCACCCACATTAAGTCACATTCCATTATTAGAAAATACATGTGGGCTGGAGTTTCAATTTCTTGACTTGGACCCAATTTCTGAACCTATTTCGACTCCTGAACCTTTACTTGACTTAAGTCACCTTCCTGAGTCGGTATTAGTTCCTGTCTTTCCTGAGTTCAAGTCAACTGTTCTATCATTTCATACTCCATTCTGGGACGAGGTGGTTGACAAATTTGACTCCGAAATCAATTATGGAATTTGGAAATTAGATGGGGTTAAATTTTTAATAAAAATTCTTAATGAATTTATCTTTTTAGTGGGTCATATTAAAGATAGTGCTGGTGGGTTCCTCCGAGACCCAAGAAAAGTTGATTGGGCCGCGTTTCGTGGACCAATCAGACCACCACCGGAACCACCACCTTAAGGTAACCATTTCCTTCCCTTTCTTCTTTTTCATGCATCTATGCATTAATTCATACATTGAGGACAATGCATGAGATAGGTGTGGGGGAGGGTCTAACATAACTTTTCTTTTTCTTTAAAAAAAAAAATTTTAAAAAAAAAAATTAACATTTTTCTTTACTTTTAAAAACTTTTTGAAAAATAGAAACAATATTTGACTTATTTTTATAAGAAATTAAGTTAATTTTAAGGAATAGGAAAATCCAAATTAGGATTTCTTATACTTGGTCAAAATAAGATTATTTGTTTGATTTTTAGGGTTAGGAAGATAATTTGTCAAAGTAATTTAGTCTTGATCTTTACCTTGATGAAATATGCACACTTCATACACTTACACACTTAGGGTTCAAAAACAAAGATTCTTATGCCTTATAAAATATATATATATATATATATATATATATATATATAAATATATGAATAAGTCTAATTATCGATTAGCTAGGTGCTTTGGCCTAAGCAAGCCTTAGTATTTATGCGAAAGATAATTAGATAAGTTTGAAAGAAAAAAAAAAAAAAAAAATGAATAAATCTAATTATTGATTAGCTAGGTGCTTTGGCCTAAGCAAGCCTTAGTATTTACGCGAAAGATGATTAGATCCTCTGATTAAGCTGGGTATTTGTGCCTAATAAAGCATAAGTATTCACGCCTAAAAGGGATTCATATAATAAAATCCTTAGTTTTGTGGCCTTGTTTGCTCGAGTCCTTAAGTCCTAGGGGTGTCTTCTCACCTGGTGCCCTAAGACCGTCTGGTTTGGGAGTCATCGATTAAAGGCTTGTTACATGGGCAGATTAGAAAGCCTAATAGAACTAAGGAATAATACCACACAAAAAAAAAAAGTATATATAAATAAATAAGGCATAAGAGTTAGAGTTAATGAACCCTTAGTAAACTTCACAGTCACGATGGTGCATACGACTCAGGGTAAAGTAAGAGACTAGATGAGAAGTACAATTTGACTCCTTACTTTGATTGATAACAAATTTTTGAATAGAGACTAAGTTTAGGAATGAAAAATTCGGTTTTCCTATAACTTATAGATTGCTTAGATCTTACAATCATATTTCAAATATTTTTCTCTTTCAAAATGCTTTTCGAAAATACTAACTCTTTATTTCCCTTTCTTTAAGGATTTTGTGGGTGCAATCCGCTGAAAACCCTCACGAGACAAACTCGTCCTCTAGGGGAACCTAGAGGTTTAACGGCTTGTTGCACATGCTCAGTGCAATCGCGTGACCTGCGAAAGTGGTCTAATAATCTCTAGTATAGTTTAGTTGTTTTGCTCGAGGACGAGCAAAAGATAGGTATGGGGGTGTGATTGGTCACTATTGTTGCATATTTAATGTCACATTTCCATACTTATTTTAGAATAAAAGCCTGCATTGTCCTAATTAATTGTTTGATTTATTTGCAGGCCCAATCCTTAAGGAGATGAAGAGAAATGAGCCCAAAAGCCCACCAGAATTCTGAATTAAATCAGAGTTAATTCGCACACATAAAATCAGGGCAAAATCAAGAGGTTGAAACCGGTTGAGAAGAATCCTCTCAGAATCGATCGGTTAAAGCCATGAAATCCAAGGCCATTTCGTCAGAATCCGGAGCTCCAACGACAAAACTAACAAAGGATAAAGTCAGAAGAAGACCCCGGACAGACCCACCAACAGGGTGTGGCCACTTGGCCACACCCTTGCCGCGGAAACGCGGCAAAAGCCGCGTTTCCGCGGCAATCCTGGGGAGTTACGGGGAGCGTGAACTCCCCCGACCTCCCCGGGATCTTGGTTGTTAGGGTTTCTGCCTATAAAAGGCCATATTGTGCACTGAAAATAGAGGCCAATGCAGATTAGGATTTTAGACTAGTTTTTCCATTTTGTAGTTTAGTTTTATGTAACTTGTATGTAGCTTAGGGTAGATGATGATTCATGTAAGTAAGAGAGAGAGGCTGAAGTTGAGAGTGACACCGACGATGTACCCTCCTCCTTTCTTTCATTGTCTCAGTAAGCAATAAAGGTAACATTTGTTTATGTTTGTATCTTTACTTTCCTTTTTGTTTTGCTTTCCTCCTCCTCTTCTACTTTACCTTTGATTGTATGTGTTGAGTTTACAAGTGAATTCCAAAGCAAGTATCACTAAGCTACGTGAGAGCCAGCGATAGTTCATGAAGACGTTCTCCTCTTCCAAGCTCGCATCACTTCGTTCTTCTTACGCTTGACGATATAATGTGCACGGGGACCGAGCTCGAGTTTATGATCTATGCGTTGAACGCCTCCGAAGCAAAGAGGTAGAACTTGCAAAAAGGTTTCCAAGTAAGTCATCACTCAACCTCGGTAAGTATCTCTTCACTTTTCTTTCTTTCTTTTCTTTTCTTTCTTTAGTATAGATCAACACCACCTCCTCCAACTCTTCTTTCCACTTCATTGTACATAGTCGCTTTTCATCGTTTTTCTAATTTTCCACCTTCTTCATCTCTCACTTTCTTCCTAACTTTAACCATTACTTCTTTTTCTTTTTCTTAACTTTAAAAAAGAGAAGAACTTTCGCTTTTCTTCTTAACGATTTCAATAGAACCGTATAAAGCTTCCATCGCAAACCCTCCTTGTGGATCACGACCCGCATTAGCCACTTGCTATAGCGGAAGTATTGAGCACTTGCACATTCCTTTCTTAAAGTTCTCTAATCTCGTATTTTGTGTGCAGGTCTAGCCTCAATCAACCCGCGTCTAAAATATGAGACGTGAAGAGAATCAGACGCGAAAATTGCCATCTCCCTGTTTGATAAATAGGGGTTGCTACATTCAAGTCTAAAACCTTCGATCTGAGTTGAAATTTTTCTAAGTCTACAGCCTCAGACGCGAGCTCTGTATGGAAAGTTCGCGGTCCAGGTGCAAAAGTCCATTATACTCGCGTCCAGAGGATTCTGAGTCAGAGTTTACACACAATCAATGTGAACTTCATCTGAAGTCTCAACGGCGCAACTTTCAAATGATGGGCGCACCAGTCAGATTTCAGCAGAAGGTCAAGAAGATAAATCTCTTTAAGAGATAGCAAACTGAAACCCAATGGGCTGAAAATTTCATGGCAAACTAGGAAGTCATACCCACAGAATAACCCGTTGAGGGTTGAACTTTCTGCATCAAGGCACGGACATAAAGGGTGCTCAAAGAGACGCTTTTTAATCTTGAAATCACTTGACAGTGATACTCTTCTGGAGAGATTAAAGCAAAGAGTGAAAGCCTGTAATTAATGGCTCACTAATCAGAACCGTCAGCCTTAATTCCCGCACGAATGACAAAGCCCAATGAAGGACTGACGCGTGGATTGTCGCTTCGGGAAGCAACGAATACGCATGCCTCCAACCTCTAGCGCCGATTTGGCATTAAAAGGCGTTAATGTCTAAACCCAATGAAGGGCTGACGCGTGGACTACCGCTTCGGGAAACATCGGATGATGCGAGTCCCCAATCTTCAACAACGACTTAATATTTAAAGATCTAAGAAAATCTTTATGACAAGTCGCATGTAACGCCTGGAAAGTTGCACAAAACGCAGGCCCGAGAGCCGCGTCCAGGAACTTGCGTCCCTTGTGAATTTGAAGACGGCGTCCTTTTTCATTCCAGTTAAGAGAACTGTGACCGCGTCTCTCGGAGCGGTTCAAAGCCGCGTCCCATCAACAAAAGGACCCATTCTGGGGTCACGCTTTGAAATCACATAAAATTGGAAACCTGCTCTACAATAGAGAAGGCCTATGTCATTCACAGGTATCCTGGAGCTGCGTCTACATTGCAAGACGACAATTGTGTTCCGATTATAAACTCAATATAATTTGAGTTTGCACTAAGTCAAGGGTCTAGAGACGCGTCTCTACTAAGACAGTATCGCGTCTTCATATCTACGTGTGGGTTTTGAGAAGCATAAGACTGCATCCTCACTGCATCCTACATTCTGCGTCCAGATAGAATTAAGGGCTGCATCCAGGGAGCCGCGTCCTTCGCGTAAGCTTGAACCGCGTCTCAATTAGCAGGTCAGAATTGCGTCTCCACTATAAATCAGAGCCGCGTCCCGCCCAAGAACTCAGTTCAGCCTGAGTTTATTATTCATGGCCAGTCAAGGATCACAACCAGAGACTGCAACTAAGAGATTGGATTCATCTACAGTGAAACAACGAAGATGGAGCAAAATTTCGAAGACTTTTATTATTTGAGCCAAAAATGATAAAAGTAATACAAACGCTCTTTTCTTTACAAAAACAAAAAGGGATGCTAATAATCTTGATTCGCCAAAGAACGGATTTGTTCTCGGAGGCGATGCATCTCGTGCTGACGCGCTTTCTCAGCCTCCATGAGAGCTCGGACCCGCAACTCCTTCTCAGATAAGAATTTCTTCGCAGCCAGCTGTGTTCGTAGAGATTCCAACCTGGAGGAATGAGTGGTGGGGTTTTCTTCAGCCTGCGTCTTGGCAGCTTCTAGCTCTTCCAGCTTCTTCCTGACAGTGACAAGTTTTTTCTCGTTGATTTTAATCAAGGCTTCTGCCTTGGCTATGGTGGCCCGAGCGGTGATAATAACCTGCTTTGTGCTCTGCATGACGATTTTAGATTCCTTTGAATCGCCAATCAGCCTTTGGTGGTCAGCCTGAAAATATTAGAGATGGCGGGTCTCTTCAGCTATTTTTTTCTCCATCTTCTTCCGCTCTTGTTCTTAGCAGTAAGAAGCCTATTCAGGGTCGCCCGAGCCTCGTGTACTGAGCCAGCATTTTCTAAAGACTTGAGCTCTTTCAAGTCACTTCCCAACTGCTCCACCTGCATCAGGCATGCCCTGGCCTGCGAAGGACCTCCAGTATGAATGATGTTCCCGATCAGATTTTCAAGAAGTACTCGGGCAAACTCGAAAGAGCTGCCCCCAGAAAGGATGAGGTCAATGCATGATCGCATGGAAGCAAAGAACTGCTGCACCATTTGACGTGCCAGTTCTTCCATGATATCATTGGCTGGAGAGAATTCCGCTGACGAATTCCCGGATCCCCTTTCCACTACAGGACAAGATGCAAAAATCGGTTCGTCTTGCGCAGGAGGGATGTCAACGACAGGTTCATCAGAAGCTGAGATGGTCGCCGACACTTCTAGGGCAGTTGCCGTCGTAGCAGCCTCCACGGCGACTGAAGTAGCAGCAAACATGACCTCTTCGGGGCCCTCGATCGAGGCTTGAATTGTATTGCCTTCTGGGTTAACGCTGGCCGCAAGATCCTCTACCTGAGCTCCCTAACGCTCTCTGCAAATCACCAAAACGTCAACCATGACAATAAAAAGGAGGACATTCAAAGCATCGATATTTTCCTACCAAACTGAGGATTCGAAGACGGCAAATTCCTGGGCAGATCTTGTAGGGTTGAGGTCTCCCCAACTTCAATAATTGCCCTCTCTTGAGGCATTTCAGTTGCAGGAGCCTCAACGCCCTCCTGCTGGGCCAGTTCTTGTATCATTTCCTCGATATGCGAGGAAGTTGCAGCCTCACTGTCCACGGCCAGCCCTGTAGCATAAAGTTAAAGAGAAAACGTCAGAATATTTCCCTAGTTAAAAGAGAAACAGGGTCAAAAAGACAATAAGAATACCTTCAGCAGGAGCAATTGTTGCTATTGGCGACACCGTCACGGGGTCACACCCTTGTATCTCTTCCTCCGTAATATGTGAGGATTTACTCGGATCTGGAAGAGCGGGCTCATCGCCAAAATCGACTTCATCGCCCGAAGAATATTCATACTCTCCGAACGAGGAAGATGATAGTGCAACGTAAGAGGCCTCGGCAATCGAGACCTTGCCACCGAGTACCCCGATAGTAGGGCTAGGGTCGACTACCCGCGAGCTGGGCATTAATACACTAGGAGACCTAGGCTGTGGTGCCTCATCTCTCCTCGCTTGAGCTGAAGAAGACCCTGGCTGAGTTGAGACCCCTGGAATCTCAACATCATCCCTTCCCACCAGGTCAACCTCGAGTTGCTCAGCCTCATCAGTTGCAGTGGGTTCATCAGCAAGCTCCCCTTCTTCTAAAATCATGGGTCTCCTGCTGCGCAATCCACGAGGACGAACAAGGGGGGTTTCGTCTTCCTCCTCCTGCTCCTCAACACTAGAAGGGACAGCCTCGGACATGGAAGCTTCAGCCGCCGAGTCTCTCCTGGCCTTCTTTGGGGTAGGCTCAACTATGGAAGTAGAGCCATGGGGACGTTTAGGCACCGCCCATCGACGCCTTGTAGCAGGTTGCTCCTTAGGTGCTGCTGCTCTCGGCTCAACCCCTATCTCCCCTCTGGCCTCTTTCTTAGCTGCCTGGTAATCATCGATGCCTCGCATGCGCTTGTTGGACACCAATTTGTCCTTATAGGACGCATTGATGCCCTTGATACATGAGTAATTTATTAAATAATCAGGCATCTTGCTAGCCTGGAAGTACCAAGTGCAGAAACTGAGGCTTGCGTAGCAGTTAGGAGTTTTGTCAGGCAAGCGGAAAATGGCCTTTGTCTTTCCAGCCACGCTGTAATACCAAGCCCGAGCACCTTCAAATAGATTCCCACTGAAGGAGAGTTTGGTGTTGGGATTGCCGACATATAGTTGATCATAACCGAATTGTCGGGCAAAACGATTCGGCATATAGGGCTCAATTGTACATGATTTCCCTTGTCGAAAGAGGAGATACCCGGGCCGAATGTTGATAAGCCACCAGAAGACTCCCGATGGCAACCTCGTGAAGTCATCTGGACCTGCGAGGTCAGCAAATTTATCCCCATAAGATGCACCGGTAATCTTGGGAAAGCGGCGGTTGAGATGATAATTTGAAACGTTCAGAATACATTTCCGAACGTAGAACATATAGTAGTGGGACCAGCTCGAGCTCTCCAGCCGCTATATAAAAGGGACAAACCCCTCAGATTGAGACACCGGCGTCATCAGTGAGGGGTAGTGTATAATGTACCAAGCCATTAGGTACGTATAGGGAAGCTCAATCCGGGGGTTGGGAGTCTTTACTCTCAGCCTCCCCTCTGAGTCAACCTCCGGTCTACCTTCTGAGTCGACGATGGCCTCCACTTTGCACAGGCTCTGAGCCAGAGCCCGTAATCCACTTTGGATTTCGGCAACCATTGCCGGAAGGAGAGCGATAGACCTGCCATAGGCCAACAAGAATGCCGGGTACACCACATCAGCAACAATCACTTCATGTAGCAGTGTCGACACTACGCAGCGCTTCAGCCACAGCATGGGAAGCCCCCAGTAGCGCCCGATTAGAAATGGGGACCCGGACTTGATGATGGAAACTTTCAAAAATCGTATCAGGTCTGAAAGTGTCTTCATTCGACTCTGTGGTATAAGAACTCACAGAGGCATTAATCCTCTCGGTGATTTCCTCATCGAAGATGGGAGCTAGAATGGTCACTGAATGATCTTTCTCAGTTATACCATTAAACAGGTAGCTCGCCCAAGACATCTGCTTCACTCCCCTAGTCCTCCAGGAGGTTATTTGACCGCAGATGTGGAAGTGACACAACACTTCCCAGTAAGTCTCATATATCTGAGGGCACTCTTTCCTCAAGAGATGAAGCTCCTCAGAAGTTGGAACGTATTCTTCATAAGGGGCGTCTCCCATAACCAGCCCCGAAACTTCATATAGTTCATGCAGGGCGAGCCCCATCTCTCCGATTGGGGTGAAGAATGTCCCCGTCAAAGGGTTGTAGTGCTCCAGGATCCCATAAAAATTGTGGAAACTTTGTGGGATGCCATACTACACAGCCCTGACCGCATGACGCAATCCCACTTGTTCCAACAGAGCTCCGAGTTCGGCGAGGACAAAGCCCACCATCTTGCCCCACCAGGACTTGTCAGAAGAATGAACCCACCCGAGCGGGCGGAAGTCAATTGGGAAATCACCCCTTACCTTCATGAATTGATTATTGAAGGTAGTGTTGAGCCGAGGGGTTTCCCCTACTGGGTATTCAGACCTGAGTAATCCAGGAAATAAACCAAAAATTTCCTTCCCGTGTCCGCCAGAGTGTACAGTTTTGGTGCCTAGTATGCCGAGAGAGACACCGGGGACAGATCGGGTAAGCTCCCATTCTATTGCACGGTGGACAGACATGTGCTGAAGATAGGATAAGGGATACATTCTCTCCATATTGGGAAGAAAGAATTTCTATCCCCTATCTGGCGAAGCCACTTGTAATCGCCGTCATGCAAGATGCTACCATCCTCGCTAATGTTGTCCCCAAAGAAGAAGATGGGTTTCTTTAAAGGAGTACGTGAATCCGTCTCAAATTCTCGGTCGGTCATAATTTCCCGGAAGGTCCTCATGTCGACCTTGGAGATCCTCTCCCTCCGCTCCTTCGACTTGTCAGTAGTCACAGGAGCAGTCTTCTACAACACGAAGGTTAGATTGCGGTCAGCACCGCCTATGTGCCCGAAGTGGCACTTTTTGGAGAGAGGATTGGAGGAATATCTCACTGCAAAAGAAAATAACACTTGATCAGAAATCTGAAAGAAAATGATTAAGTGTTTACAACTCGAACGCAGAAATAAACCCAGACGCGGAGATCATCAAAATCTGCGTCCAGATCCAATAATTGCAAGGCTATTATAAGCCCGCGTTTTAAAAATCAAAGACTTATGAAAAATTTCTAAGTATTGGACTCAGACGCAAGGTTCATGAGGACCAGCATCTGATTTCACAAGACGTAAGAGTCATAAGAAATCTGCGTCTAAATCTTTCACACTTAGAAATATTCTAAGTGTTGAATCCAAAACGCAAGGTTCATTGGGGGGCCCTGTGTTCAACAAGTAGACGCAGATTCGAGCAGATAAAAGAAGCAGAGGTCATCAAACCTGCGCCCTATTGATCGACTCAAAAACTGCGCCTGACGATTAAACACGGGTTTGAGCCCGCGTTGGTGGTTCACATTCAAAAGGAATTTCAGAGTTAAAAGTACTCCGTAAACCCATTTTAATGGCGGAAATCAAGTCCGATGGCTTTTTATACCTGAAATCGGGGCTTCCTGCATGGAGGAACCGCCCATTTTGGTTTCAGGAACGATGGCCTTTGAAGACGAAGCAGTATGCATAGCCTTTGGTGCCATTGTGATCGAGGATTCGATGTTAGATGAAGGAAACCAGGTGAACAAAGAAAGCTTCTTTCTCAAACCCTAACAGATGCAAACGAAGAAGAAGGAGAGTCTAATGATGACTCTTGAAGGACTGTTGCCTTTTATAGGCCTAGTGATTCACAAAGATACGCGGCGCTTGGCTCGACGCCTAATCACCGCCTGACGCGTGGACAGCGTATTAAATGCAGCGCGAACTTCGCGCGCCAAAAAGAAGATGTCCCCTCAATTCTATGGGACACGTGGCAACATACTCATGGCACGGATTCGTATCCAACAGTCGCATCTTCATCTCTAAAGATGCGTCCCTGCTCAACACGGCCAGAGTTGCGTCCAGAAAGCCGCGTCCCTCCGAAGATCGCATCTTTTCAACCCGGCCAAAGTCGCGTCTACCTCACGGAGTAACAGTCGCGTTGTCATCACAAAAGATGCACCCCTATAGAAGGCGTGTCTTTAAAGCAGCATCACCACTGTGTCTACAGAACTGGTGTTCAGTCCTTGCTTCTGCAATTCAGTTCAACAGTACACTGGCACAAGCAGACGACTGTCCATCCCTGGTTCAAAGTACACCAACGACGAACTCAAAGTATCGGTGAGGTTTAGAATGTGTATCTAGACACTCGACACGATCAATTTTGGCGGCTTCAAAGAGTTCCACAGTACACTCACGAAGGCCATACTCCAAATAAGATCAAGCCCGGAGCATTGTCAGTCCAATCATGAGAAGGGTGAATTCAGCTAGAGTCCAAAGTATTTCGAAATCCGTCCCAGCTAACTGCGGAATATTAAAAACATTGGAGGGGTTCTGTAGGCTGTCTAAAGATCACTAAAAGACAAGCCACCAAAAAGCAGAGTTCCAAGCTCCAGACGCAGGGCTAATCATGGCCACCACTGCAGCACCAAGGCGCGATGGCCGAAACCCGCGTCTCAGCAGCACTGCAGCACCAAGGCGCGAGGGCCGAAACCCGCGTCTCAACAGCACTGCAGCACCAAGGCGCGAGGGCCGAAACCCGTGTCTCAGCAGCACTACAGTACCAAGGCGCGAGGACCGAAACCCGCGTCTCAGCAGCACTGCGGCACCAAGGCGCGATGGTCGAAACCCTCGTCTCAGTTATAACTGCCCTTGTTATGGGGTCAATCACTGCCCACATAATGGGGAAGTTAACCCCCATTATGGAGCGTTTTTAGGGGACACGTTCGCCCCTAAAACCTCTATAAATAGCCCCGTTGCTATGGAGAAAGCGTCGGTCAATTAGATCATAACTTAAGAATTTCCATAGAGAAGGAAAGAGAGTCCAACTCTTCAAGTAACTTGCTGCGCACAAGTTAATCTTTGCCCGCAATCTCTTTGAGATTTCTGGTCGACAGAGCTGTGTTACTCCGTCCCGGTCAACAGAAAATAAGATTCACTTTCCACCGTCACCTGAGGAACCCAGCATTAAACAAAGGGAGGATTCAAGACTCAATATCCTCCCTCCCTTGTAGTCGGAGTATAAGTCCGTTGTAATTTTTCAATTGATTCAAGGAAACTTTACGCGAATTTTTCTCCCACCAAACAGGTCGAAACCTATATCTCAGCCCCACTACAGCACCAAGGCGCGAGAGGAGATACCCGCGTCTCAGTTATAACTGCTCTTGTTATGGGGTCAATCACTGCCCACATAATGAGGAAGTTAACCCCCATTGTGGAGTGTTTCTAAGGGGCACGTTCACCTCTGGAACCTCTATAAATAGCCCCGCTATCAGATAATTCTGGGGAGAAGAATTTGACTTGTGAGCTTCCACAGAAAAGGAAAGAGAGCTCAACTCTTCAAGCAACTTGCTGCGTATAAGTCAATCTTTGCTTACAATCTCTTTTAGATTCCTAGTCGACAGGAGCTGTGTTACTCCGTCTGCCATCCAAAGAGAAGATCCCCAAGAGTTCTTGACGTTCACCCGGTCAACGAAAAATAAGATTCACTTTCCACCGCCACCTGAAGAACCCAGCATTAAACAAAGGGGAGATTCAAGTTTCAACATCTTTCCTCTCTTGTAATCGGAGTGTAAATCCATTGTAATCTTTCATTTGATTCAAGGAAATTTTACAAGGAACCTTATTCCCATCAAACAAGAGATGGCAACTCTGCTGGGGACTACTTTCTCTACTGACGAGCAAGTGGTGGCACAAGGTGACGTCATCTACATGGGGAAAACGGTCGAATCACTCATCATGGAATTTGACCAAGCAAAGTATGAAGAGTTCCTCTCTTCCGGCTCCAAGAGCCCAAAGGCCCGGGCCTACCGCAGGGTCTCTACGGGGATTTGCCCCGAAGTTCGCTCTGAGATCCTCTAAGACGCGACTGCTGTGAAGGATGTCGTGGTTAATCGCATCATGTGTAACACTCACGTCAACGTGTCTAAGGAGACTCGCGTGGCCAACGTTCCTGATGTTCAGCTAGCCCATCCTCTTCCTCAGCACCAGGTCCCCAGGGGTTCCATTCAACCCCCACGACGTAACCGAAAAGCTGAACAGTGACAGAGAAGGCATGCACGTCAACTACAAGTTAGAACAAATGATTGTCCAACAGAGATAGACGCGAGGTTCGGACCAGCGTCTCTTCTGTATCATATCCGACACGTGAAGTCCGCGTTTGGCAGCCCAAACGTGAGGTTCACCAAGTTGGCTCTTCTGAAGCCCCACTCCCCAAATGCCAACGCGAAGCTCGCGCACCTTGTCAAGCACAAGAAGCACGCGCCTCTAGGCATGGGGCCCAGCAGTACTGCGTTTCTCAAGCGTCTCTATTCAGACGCGATAATCAGCAATACGAGAGCTGTGTCTCTTATCAGCAGAAACGCCAGACTCGCGTTTCTAAGCAACGACGCAAGAACTGCGTCTCCGAACCTCGCGACTCAGCTGTGCGACGCCCTCAACATTGCGAGGCTAATCTCTTCGATCCCCTTCCCACGGATCTAAGGGATTATTTGACAAGGAAAAGAAGTGCTAATCGAATCACTTCGTCATGTTGCTGCGAACGGCTTATCACAATGCTCTCTGAATGCCATTGCAGTTCAGGTGCAAACCAGCAGTCTCTACTTAGACAGCTGACCCTGATTCCCCGATCAGCTAAAAGGAATCGTTCTCACAGGAGGAGGATTTTCTCTGACGCAGAATATCCTGAGCTCACTGCAAACATGACGAGCAGGAGTAAGGGAAAGCAACCTGCGGTCAGCTCCGATAAGTCTGACACCGAACCGGAAGGAGTGTACTGACACACTCGCTCCCGGATTGGGGCAATCCCCTCGATTAACTACAATGTCCTGGCCCGGGTCATTGAGATAAATGACTCGCATTCCGCTATTGCAGAGTCAGAGGCTTCAAACTCTTCTATAGGAAAGAGGCCTTTATATATATGACAAGCACTGCTGAGGAGACAGCTAGGCGCTTGGAGCAGTAAGCCCAGGTCCAGAAGGAACAATTCGAGATGATTCGTGCTCAAC
Source organism: Agave tequilana (assembly GCA_038442645.1). Classification (NCBI taxonomy): domain Eukaryota; kingdom Viridiplantae; phylum Streptophyta; class Magnoliopsida; order Asparagales; family Asparagaceae; genus Agave; species Agave tequilana. The sequence continues at coordinate 101,633 of JAVJIF010007215.1, forward strand.
AAGAATCTATCGACTTCCTCAAGCAGATGCACGCACAGTTGCTTGAAGACAAGAGAAAATCAACCGACAAAGCCTCCTCTAAAAAGTCTAAAGGCAAATGAAAAGAGAGAGAAAGCTCATCTTCTGTACATATAGAAGAGAAAGAGCAGCCTACTTCTGGTTTGTCTAAATCTTCGTTGCAAGGAAAAGACGACCGAGACCAGGGAAGGGTTCATTCTAGAAGAATGAATCAATTGGAGCAACGTCTTGAGGCCCTTACCAACCGGAAAGCCCTGCAAGAAGTAGGAGTGGTTCGGCCATATCCGACTGAGTGGGACCTTGTTCCATACCCTCCCAAGTTCAAGGCTCTGACCCTCCAAGCTTTTGATGGGAAAGGTTCACCGAACCAACACATCTACTACTTTAAGTCTCAGATAGGGAATGTGGTAGATAACGATGCCATCCTGGCACGTTTGTTCATCGGTACCCTAAAAGGGCTTGCCTTTGAATGATTCATGAAGCTCCCAGAAGGCTCCATTAAGAATTGGGGCGATTTGGAGAAGCTCTTCCTAACGCGCTTCTTTGAAGATGACTCAGAGGTCACCATGCCTACTGTTTTGGCCACCAAGCAGCGAAAGGGAGAGTCCGTCGAATCATTTGTAGAAAGATTTCAGAATGTAGCACTCCGTTGTCCGAGCGGTATGACCCAGGTCACCCTCGTGGAAACATGCCGCCACAATCTGCAAACTTCGCTCCTCGCCCAAATAGGAGTTGCCGAAAGCTGCACCAGGAAACAATTGATCCAACAAGGTGAACAGGCTGAAGAAATTGTCGCCTGAGTTAGGGCAGAAGGAAGCAAACCCAGGCCTGAGAGGTCGACAAGGCGGGTGCCAGACATATCCCTCCAAGCGAAAAGGAAGGATAACTTGGCGATAGAGACCAAATCCCCCGTCAAACCTCAACCGGTCAAGGGAAGTGACTCTTCAAGTCAGCCGCGTGCTAGCAAGCAGTATTCCTTCAAGGACGAACATGTTGACTCGCTGTTCAAGTTACTTAACAAGAGCAACAGACTGAAGCTTCCTGAAGCTAGACGCCCTGAAGAAGTCGGTAAAATCGATAATCCTAACTACAGCCTGTATCATAGGATGTTGGGACACCCCACCAAGAGCTGTTATGTCTTCAAAGGCATCCTTCAGGCTCTGATTGACGTAGAGGTACTAAAACTTCGTCCAGAGCAGAAAAAAGTGACGGCCAATATGACGTCATTTCTCCAGTTTGGAAGGCAACCTCCAACACCCTCTGGAGTAGTTCCTGTCCCAAGAGGGGAGCTAAGCTTGGTCAACATAGACCCTCACCAGCAGCAAGAGAAGGGCCTTGTACCTGTTCCCACACCTCGGGGAGAAGTCATGTGGGTCCATCCCGACCTTGTGGACAGCCGGCAATGGACCACTGTGACCACCAGAAAGTCCAAAGGCAAAGCTAAATCTTCATCCTATAATGTGGTATGTGCCTCTTCTCGGGAAGCGAAAACTGATGTTCCCTCACTGACTGATTTAGAAGAGGAAAAGATAGCTCTGGCCACAGAACCCAACCAACTTGTGGCGGAAACCCGTTCGGGTCAGTCATATCTGAAAAAGTATGATGAAATGGCGGTAACTCCTCCAAAACCCGCTACAGAGTCAGCCAAGCCCTCCACAAAACAACCCGTGGAGACACAGAAAGAGCTTCGGTTTTTCAAAGTTCTCTCGAAAGGCATCGCGAAAGGATCCACATCACCTTATCGCTTTGACGTCCTGACTCAACTGGCCAATATCCCGGCCCGAATTACTCTTTATGAGCTCCTCAGGCTATCGAAGTCAACCAGAGAAGCTTTATAAGAGGCCCTAGCTAATCTGAGGTTTTCATGACCCAAGTGCCAATTGGACCACAGGAGGAAGACGTAGAGGATTGCCTCCATGCCTCCCAAAATGCTCCCTGCATCACCTTCACAGCGATGATATGCAGGTCAAAGGGAAACATGATCGACCCTTGTACTTCATAGGATATATTGGTTCATCTGAAGTAAGCCGCATTCAGGTGGATCCCGGGTCCGCATTGAGCATTATGCCTCGCCGGGTCATGCAACATCTAGGAATTCCTACTCACCGTTTGAGCGCTACCCAGACTACCATTTATGGGTTCAATGCCAATGGTACCCATCTAATGGGGAAGATCAAGCTCAAATGCTAGATCGGGGATTTAAGGTCGGAGGTGACATGCTACGTGATCGATGCCGACACTTCCTACAATTTGCTGCTGGGACGACCATGGATTCATCGTAATTCTATCGTTCCCTCTACTCTCCACCAAGTCATGAAATACATCGACGGGAGTGGAAAGGTGCGAAGGTTGATCGCCGAAAGGCATCCGTTCAAGGGAGTCGAGAATTATTTCACAGATTCTCTCCTGTATCAGGACTCTGTGGAAATAGATGAAATCTCGCAACCAGAGGAGCCAGTCTCTGGTAATGAAGCCGACACCAAGGCAGAAAAAGAAGAGTGCACGTGGGAACTAGATCCACTTGTAACGAGCATTAATAAGCTCGATGTTGATAACATTGCCGATGATGTAGGCGGATGGTATATTAATGAAGAATTAGATTTGGCTTATTTCTCTGTGTTCGCTTCTGATTCAGTGCCGTCAGACACTAGTACCGAAGTGGATGATGACCTCTGGCCGGCAATGGATGCTTTGACATCGTTGCATGTACCAGTGAAATCGTCCTTCGAAACATACCGAGATGCTGATAAGGTGCAAGAATCCATATTCATGGTTCCAATAAGACGAAAAGGCCAAAAACTAATTCTTTTCGGGCGAATTAAGTTCGAACCAATGCCCCGTGAAGAATCAGAAAGCGAGAAGGAACCCCCTCAGTTCGGTCATTATGAGACAAATGCACTCAGAATGATAGAAAGCATGGGATATGATCTGACAAACGGTCCAGGGCTGAATTTTAGCAAAGGGAGGAGAACACTACTCCGATCTTTTGTGCCGAAAGGGAAAACCCTGATTATTATCATCAGACTAGCAGGGGGTTGGGCTATGTGTCAACCCCGATCCCATCAGCCTCTGACTCTGAAGAGTCATTAGGCCATGATTACTCATCGGGCACGTCATCGTGGGAGTCAGATGTTAGTGTCGACAACATCTTCAGAGAACTTTCAGTAAATATGGTTTCAACAAGCCACCTGGAAGACAGAGATGAAGAAATGATCCAATCCGATACAGATTCTTGGATCAAGCACTTAAATGCTCTTTGGGATACTCGCTTTGAACAACGCGAGCCACCCACAGAAGATAAGGTTGTTCAGATCAATCTGGGAGATGAGGCTAATCTAAGCCCATGTTTATAAGCGAAGGCCTGTCACCTTCTGAGAAAAAGGATCTAATATCTCTTGTACAAGAATATATAGATGTCTTCGCCTGGAATTATGAGGACATGCCTGGACATGATCCTCGAGTGGCTATACATCGCCTTAACATTAATACGGATATAAAGCCTATCAAACAACAACAGCGACGGTTCCGTCGAGAGGTAATGGAGGCAATTCAATCAGAAGTAAGAAAACTTATAGACTCTGGCTTCATTAGGGAAGAACAACATCCTGATTGGGTAGCCAACATCGTTCCCGTTGCTAAAAAGAATGGAAAGATCCGGATCTACATTGATTTTCGTGATCTAAACGAGGCCTGTCCTAAGGACGAATTCCTACTGCCAATCACAGATGTCATGATTGATAATACGTATGGATTTGAGCGAATGTCCTTCATGGATGGATTTTCAGGATATAATCAAATCAAAATGTATCCTGATGACTGATAGGTAGTGAAAAATGCATAATTATCATCATATGTACCATCACATTTGCACATTTATTCATATTATAATGCACATTTATTAATATTTCGTTATTTAATGTGTGCAGGCCTCGAAGTATTATTTTAATAAGAAATAAAGCTTAAAGAGCCCAAAAGCCCAGATCCAAGCCCATGTTTGAAGCCCAGGTGAAAAAGCGCAATTACAAGAAGTCAAAATGCAAATACACAAAGGGCTAAAGTTGCAAATATAAAAGATGAGGGAAGGATAGACTTCTACCCAACCCTAAACACTTGCAGGATGAGAATAAAAGCCCAAAATTCGTGGATAGAAGATTTGGGATATTTGAAATCAAGGTAACTTGATTACTAAGTTATCTCGAAATCCAAGATGGAGAGCCAGGATCAAAACTTCCAGAAGCAGGCGACTAGATGGACGGACCAGGAGAAGCCACGTGCCAAAGCGCGTGGCCATATGCCACAGTATTGCCGCGGAATCGCGGCAAAAGCCGCGTTTCCGCGGCAATTTGATCTTATCCCTGTACCAGATTTCGTAGGGGAGTTCGACTGGGACTCTGATTCCCTCTGCACCTATAAATAGCCCCTGCAGTGCAACGTACAGGGCATCCAGGGACGATTAGGGTTTTCTTTAGCCACTTTTATTCAAAGTTGTAATTTTTATTTCATGCTATTTGTGGAGAAGAAGGAGACGATTGTGTAACCGGAGATTCAATGAAATAAAGGTCACTCTTTTGTTCTCTTTTAATTTCTGCAACTTTACTTTATTTCTTTTGTGATCTCTCTTTGTTTTAATCTGTGATCTCTTCTTGTTTTCGTTTTTCTTTTCCTTGTAATCTTTCTCATAAAAAATAATAAAAAAAATAAATAATTTGAAAAGAAAAAATAATGAAGAACTAAATCTCTCTAGTGGTTTGTTGAGACTCTTGAAGCAACCCCAGAGCAGTTAAGCCTAGATCTGATTAAGGAACATCAATCGAAACCCTAGGTATTAAAAACAATTTTTCTAGAAGATTAAACAAATACCTAGAAATCCTAATCTAGGTTGCATATTAAAAAGACTTTTCATGACTTCAACTTAAGAACTAGGACAGCATAAGTTTGAGATTCGTCTTTTATTAGGCTGCACCTAGATGTTAGGATGAACCATAGTTTAGTTTTTAGATTATGTAACTTAGCAAGAATCTAGTATTGATTTTTCTTGCTTGAATTATTTGTAATGACCTAGGGTGAATCATATCAATCTTAAGATGAAGATAAAGCTCCTTAACTTGCAATAGGGTTGTGGTAGAAGATCAGCAAAACCACGTCTTTAATCTCATATTTTCATCACCAATCTAATCTCTCTCTTCTTACTTGAAGCATACAGAGGAATCGAGTCGAAAAGCTTTCATCGCATCCTTCCCTGAGGATCACGACCCGCTTGAGCCCTCGCTACAGCGGATTCGCATTGAGACTAAGAATTCTGAACTCTATTTCAATTATCAAAATCTCAATCAAATTTTGGCGCCGTTGCCGGGGAAGGAACGGCACGATTTCCTCGTTCTAATCATTCTTTCTTTTCTGTTGCAGGTGCAGAGAACAGGATATAGAAACAGAGCAGCAGAAATTACATATTGCAACCCTGTGCCTCTGCCCTAGAAGGCAGAGCACTTGGGCCTACACCTTTGCAGCAGATCCGCGGCAAAAGCCGCAGAAACGCGGCAAGAGTAGTTAACTACTCACAGAAATTTCTGCAGGTTGCTTTGCATTGCAAAAATCTGCTTACTGCTGTGATTATTTTTCTCTGTGATCACTCTGCAATTGCTAATAATTAACATTAACCCATTTGTTGAAAATAAAAAAAAAATTTTTAGACTCTTGCATTTAGGGCACGTGTCTATTTACATTTTTTTTAATTCTGTTGAAGAGTGCTGGAGACAAGGTACGTTTGCATAGCATATAGTTTAGGAAACACTCTTGGTTGTTTACTGCTTTCTTGAGTGATTACTTTTCTACCGCTTTACACGTACACTAATTCATCTTAAGGGCATAACCCATAAGCAAGATAAGGTGGGGATTTCATCACCCTTCCTTGGCCCACAAATCATATCCGTCACACTCACAACCCTAACCTTAAGTAAAATTTGACTAGACGTTGGCCCTAGGTTAACTCGGACTCAATAGGAGATTGACCGAAGGAGGAAAATTGTTCGAAATTAACTCTTGTCAAATCGGTGTCTAGGCAGGGGATTGAGGGCCGAAAGCCCGAAGAACGGTGGTTATTTAATTAAGGAACGTCTCTGACGGAAAACCTCCCACCGGTCTTGCCACCTACCTGGCCGATTAGCTTGTGGTTAACGTCGACAGTAGACCTCCTAAGGACAGTCTAAAGTTAGGAGTCGTCTAGGTCAAGGCTTACCCTAGATTAGGATTTTTGATTGTTTTTCTTTTTTTTGATTGATTGGGTGAACTTGTTTGTTGATTGTGCATGACCGCTTGGTCGAGAGACCCACTTACATCCAGGCTAACTAGAACTAGTTCACCACCCGAGCTCAAGCCCGACTCACACATGGCACAACCACAGTCACTCCAAGATAGGTTCTATCCTATTAGAACCTCTCTTCCTTCTTGCATCCAGCTCACTATCGAAAGTGTTGACCCATATGAACTCAAGCCACAATACATCAACACTCTTCCCAAATTTCATGGACTTGAATCTGAGGATGCATACTTCTTCATAAGGGAATTTGAAGAAGTATGTCAAATGATGAATATACCTAAGTTAGGACACGATGCTATCAAACTTAGGTTTATCCCCTTTGCTTTGAAGGATTTAGCAAAGAAATGGCTCTACAGTCTAGAGGCCGGTTCAATATCTTCTTGGGATAATTTCATTAAGGCCTTCTTAAAGAAATTTTATCCCGTTCACAAGACTGCACTGATTAAGAAGAATATCCTCCAGTTTAAGCAAACAGCCAATGAACCTTTTTGGAAATACTTCGAGCGTTTTAAGGATCTCCTTGCCCAATGTCCTCACCATGGGATAGAGAAATGGCGACTTTGCCAAGTTCTCTATGATGGATTAGATTATTCTACTAAAACATTGTTAGAATCCATGTGTCAAGGAGGATTTCTGCAAAAGAATGAAGATGAAGGATGGACATTGTTTGAGGAATTAGCTGAAAAATCCATCCAATGGGACCCTACTCCTGAAAAATCTAGGACTAATGACCCTACTTCTTCTAAAAGAGGTATCCATTCCATTGAGGCCAACGTAGCAACCGATGCTAAGTTAGCTGCTGTTATGCGAAGACTTGAGGCTCTTGAAACTAAAGAACCAGTCTCTGTGAACCAAGTCAGCCCAACATCTTCGGCGGGCTGTACTTATTGTCAAGATATGAACCATGTGTTTGAGGAATGTCCTGTTTTCATCGCGCATCAAAGCTTGCCCGAACATATGAGTGCGGCCTTCACAAGGCCCGCCAACAATCCTTATGCACCCACCTACAATCCCGGTTGGAGAAACCATCCCAATTTTTCATGGGGCCCAAGCAACAATGATCAAGTGAGGCCCAAATTCTCCAACAACTTCCAAAATCCGCCCTATCAACAAAATTTCCCTAATCCTCCACCGTCTTTCCAAAATTCACAAATGGAGACAAGACTTTCAAATTTGGAAAGAAAGGTGGATACCCTAGTCAAAAGCCAAGACATGCTGGCTCAAGTCCTAAGTAGGATAGAGCTCCAATTGAACCAGCAAGAGAGACAGAGGGGTACCCTACCGAGTCAACCATTGCCAAATCCTAGGAATCCTAGGCCAGCCAATGAGGTTCAAGACCCAAATCAGTGTCATATGGTTCATACACTCAGATCGGGGAAACAAGTTGATAATCAAGTATCCATGCCATCGGATCCTTCTCAGCCATCCATTCCACCTAGCTCCACTTCCATTCCATCTAGCTCCACTCCTTCTCCATCCAGTCCCAAGGAAACTGAAGCTGAAAAGTCAGCAGATCAGTTGCACCAGCCTATAGCTCCATTTCCAAATAGGCTTAGAAGCAACAACAATGCACACATGGAGAAATTATTAGAGGTGTTCAATCAAGTTAGGCTCAACATTCCACTTCTTGATGCAATCCAACAGGTCCCTAGTTATGCCAAATTCATTAAGGACATGTGCACCAAGAAAAGAAAGACTAATGTGCCTAAGAAGGTTTTTCTAGCCACTAACATTAGTGAGCTACTGTCCAACCAGATCCCTATCAAGTATAAGGACCCAGGTTGCCCCACCATTTCTTGCACCATAGGTCGAGCCGAAATCAATCGAGCACTCCTCGATTTAGGAGCCAGCATCAATTTGCTCCCTTTCTCCGTGTATCGACAACTTGGATTAGGTGAACTCAACCCGACCCAAGTTACTATTCAGTTGGCTGACCGCTCTATCAAAGTTCCAAAGGGAGAGATCAATGACGTTCTCATACGGGTTGGAGAATTCATTTACCCGGTCGATTTCATTGTCTTAGAGACACAACCTGTGTCTAATCCTAGGTCCCAAACTCCCGTTATCTTAGGAAGACCGTTCCTAGCAACCGCTAATGCAATTATAAATTGTAGAAACGGTTCCATGAGACTGACTTTTGGGGATATGACCAAGGAAGTCAATGTTTTCAACCTAGGTAAGCATCCCTACGATGTGACCGACCAACCTTTTGAGGTTAACTCCATTAAGAACATGACGAGTGAGCATAATGATAAGATCATATTTGAGTCAGAGGAAGAGGAAGAGTTAGAAACAAGTGATATCAGTCTTGATGAGATCGAATGGGAATCAAATCTGAGTTCTATAGAGATGGGAGATTCTAGCTTAACTCCTCCACCCATCGAGCCAACTCCTTCTTTGGAGTTAAAAGCCTTGCCCAAACATCTTAAGTACGCCTACCTAGGTGAACAAGAGACGTTACCGGTCATAGTTGCATCTAATTTGACCAATAGGCAAGAGGAGGACCTGCTGGCAACCCTTAGGAGACATAGGGAAGCCATTGGTTGGACTATGGCAGATATCAAGGGACTGAGCCCTACGATAGTCCAGCATCGTATCCATCTAGAGGAAGGGGTTAGACCGAAGAGGGATCCACAGCGTAGGCTAAACCCACTCATGCAGGAGGCTGTACACGCTGAAATAGTGAAACTGTTAGAGAATGGGATCATTTATCCCATTTCCGATAGCGAATGGGTTAGCCCAATGCATGTGGTCCCTAAGAAGTCTAGTTTTACTGTGGTAGAGAACGACAAGCATGAGTTAGTGCAAATACGATTGCCTACCAAGGTGAGAGTATGCATAGACTACCGCAAGTTGAACGCAGCCACTAGGAAAGATCATTTTCCCCTCCCTTTCATTGACCAAATGTTGGAAAGATTAGCAGGTCATGAGTATTACTGCTTTTTGGACGGTTATTCAGGGTATAACCAAATTCCTATAGCGTCGGAGGATCAAGAGAAGACAACGTTCACGTGTCCATTTGGGACATTTGCCTACCGTCGAATGCCTTTCGGCTTGTGCAATGCCCCCGCCACATTCCAACGTTGTATGTTAAGCCTGTTTTCTGATATGGTTGAGCGTTTCTTAGAAATTTTCATGGACGACTTCTCCGTCTATGGAAATTCATTTGACCAGTGTCTCCATCACTTGGAGCTAGTGCTGAGTAGGTGCACCAAAAAGAACTTGACCCTAAATTGGGAAAAGTGTCACTTCATGGTGCAACATGGGATTGTCCTAGGTCACGAGATATCTAGGGAAGGGATTAAGGTAGACAAGGCCAAGGTGGAGATCATAGCGAGACTTCCACTTCCGCGATGCGTGAAGGACATTCGGTCTTTCTTAGGACACGCCGGATTTTATCGTAGGTTCATTAAGGACTTTAGCAAAATGCTAGACCCCTTACAAACCTTCTAGCTAAAGACGTGTCCTTCATCTTTGATGATAGGTGCCATAGTGCATGGGAGAAATTGAAAATGGAGCTTATCTCTGCTCCTATCATCTCACCTCCGGACTGGTCTAAGCCTTTTGAGATCATGTGCGATGCCTCAGATTTTGCGATAGGTGCTGTCTTAGGACAGCGTAAGGACAGCAAGCAACACGTGATCTATTATTCGAGTAGGACGCTCAATGACGCCCAAATGAACTATACTACAACCGAGAAGGAATTCTTGGCAGTAGTGTTCGCTTTGGAGAAATTCCGCCCATACCTACTTGGGACCAAGACCACGATTTTCACTGACCATTCTGCTCTTCGATACCTTATGCTTAAAAAAGATGCGAAGGCCCGACTCATTCGTTGGATCCTTCTCCTTCAAGAATTCGATCTCGAAATTCGAGATAAAAAAGGTGTCGAAAATGTCGTAGCTGACCATCTCTCTCGTGTGCCAAACGCACCTTCTGACGAGCTGCCCATCAATGACAATTTTCCCGATGAGCAACTTCTAGCCATCTCTAAGGAGCCATGGTTTGCTGACATAGTAAATTACTTAGTCACAAACCAAACACCACCTAGTTGGTCTAAACAGGATAGATACCGATTCTTGTCTCAAGTTCGGTATTACATGTGGGAAGATCCTTATCTTTTCAAATATTGTAGCGACCAAATCATTAGGAGATGTGTCCCCGACGAGGAGACTAGAAGCGTGCTAGCTTTTTGTCATGAGTTCGCTTGCGGTGGACATTTTGGTCCCCGCAAAACTGCCGAGAAAATTCTGCAAAGTGGCTTTTATTGGCCAACTGTGTTTAGAGACGCATTTGAGTATTGCAAAACTTGCACAAGATGTCAAATGATAGGAAGAATTTCCAAACGAAATATGATGCCCCTAAATCCCATTCTAGAAGTAGAACTTTTCGACGTATGGGGCATTGATTTTATGGGACCCTTCCCTAATTCGTTTGGGCACCAGTACATCTTGTTGGCCGTAGACTACGTGTCAAAGTGGGTGGAAGCTGTCCCTTGCAAGACAAATGACAACAAAGTTGTTGTCAAATTCTTGAAAGATAATATCATCTCACGCTTTGGAATCCCTCGAGCCATCATTAGCGACAATGGCACACATTTTTGCAATAGAACTTTTGAAGCTCTTATGCGAAAATATGCCATTACCCACAAGTTGTCTACGCCCTACCATCCTCAAACTAGCGGGCAGGTAGAAGTTTCTAATAGGCAAGTCAAGCTCATTTTGGAGAAGACTGTGAATCAGAATAGGAAGGACTGGTCCACCAAACTGGTGGATGCCCTATGGGCATATAGGACTGCCTTTAAGACGATTCTAGGAATGTCTCCCTACAGACTGGTCTTTGGAAAGGCTTGCCACCTTCCTGTCGAGCTAGAGCACCGGGCCCTTTGGGCAATTAAGCAACTAAATTTCGATTTAGATAAGGCCGGTGAGTTTCGGAAATTACAAATTTCTGAACTAGAGGAGTTGAGGAATGATGCATACGAGAATGCGAAGATTGCGAAGGATAGAGTTAAGGTTTTTCACGATAAATTCATCACGAGAAAAACTTTTGTCCAAGGACAAAAAGTTTTACTTTACAACTCTAGACTTCATCTCTTTCCCGGTAAATTGAAGTCAAGATGGACAGGACCATTCATTGTTAAGACGGTGTTTCCACACGGAGCCATAGAGATCTACGACCCCAAAAATGGCAATGCATTCAAGGTAAATGGTCAACGTCTTAAAATCTTTTTGGAGTCTGTGCCGGAAGCTAATGCGGCGATGGGTCTTTTTGACCCACTGTATCGGTGATTATATCTTTCTGCCAGTTCATGCATCCATACATTTCATTCATACATTAGGGACAATGCATGAAACAAGTGTGGGGGAAGGGTATGTAATATAAAAAAAAAAAAAAAAAATCTGAAAAAAAAATCTGAAAAAAAAAAATCTGAAAAAAAAAAATTTAAAAAAAAAATGTTATAAAAAGGGTAATACTTTGACTTATTTTTTTGAAAGAAATCTAAGTTAGTTTTAAGGATTAGGAAAATCATGATTAGGATTTCTAAAAACTTGGTCAAAATAAATAAATTGTTTAAATTTTAGGTATAGGAGAGAAATTGAATAAATAATTAGTCTTGATTTTTACCTTAATGAAATGTGCATACCTAATGCATATCTAGGATTCTAAGACAAAGACCTTGTGCCTCATAAAAAAAAAAAGAAAAAAAAAAGAGAAAAAAAAATTCACCAATTAAGCTGATACATGTGCCTCAAGAAGCATAAGTATTCATGCCTAAAGGTGAGTAAATAAAATAAAGTCCTTAGTTTTGGGGCCTAGTTCACTCGAATTTGAGTCCGCGGGGTGTTTTCTCACCTGGTGCCCTAAAGCCAACCGGTTTGGGAGTCATCGACTTTAAGTTCGCTACATGGGTGGATTAGAAAGCCTAAGAAGACTAAGAAATATAATATATGTATTAACACATCTAATAATCAATTAGTTAGGTATGAGGACCTCAAGAAGCCTTGATACTTATACGAAAGAAAATTAGATGAGTTATACATGCCAAAAAAATATATATATATATATATTAACACATCTAATAGTCAATTAGTTAGGTATAAGGGCCTCAAGAAGCCTTGATACTTACACGAAAGAAAATTAGATGATGTTATAAAAATAATAAAGAGGCATGAGAGTCCAAGTTAAGGAATTCCTAGATTCACAAGGGTGCGTATGACTTTTGGTAACGAAAAAGACTATATTAGAAATTCAATTTAATCCTTACCTAAAATGAATAACAATTGACTTTATAAAGACCAGGTTTGAAGAATGAATAAAAATTATAATCCTAAAACTTATAGACTACTTAGTCTCTTCAATAATAATTCAAATATTTTCCTTTTTATGGATTTTGTGGGTGTAATCCGCTGAAAACCCTCACGAGACAACACTCGTCCTCTAGGGTAACCTAGGGGTTTAACGACTTGTTGCACATGCTAAGTGTAACCGTGATTCCTACGAAAGTGAGTTAGCTAGGTTAGATTTTTCTCTTTCTTTTTGATTTTTACTCGAGGACGAGCAAAAAGATAAGTGTGGGGGTGTGATAGGTAGTGAAAAATGCATAATTATCATCATATGTACCATCACATTTGCACATTTATTCATATTATAATGCACATTTATTAATATTTCGTTATTTAATGTGTGCAGGCCTCGAAGTATTATTTTAATAAGAAATAAAGCTTAAAGAGCCCAAAAGCCCAGATCCAAGCCCATGTTTGAAGCCCAGGTGAAAAAGCGCAATTACAAGAAGTCAAAATGCAAATACACAAAGGGCTAAAGTTGCAAATATCAAAGATGAGGGAAGGATAGACTTCTACCCAACCCTAAACACTTGCAGGATGAGGATAAAAGCCCAAAATTCGTGGATAGAAGATTTGGGATATTTGAAATCAAGGTAACTTGATTACTAAGTTATCTCGAAATCCAAGATGGAGAGCCAGGATCAAAACTTTCAGAAGCAGGCGACTAGATGGACGGACCAGGAGAAGCCACGCGCCAAAGCGCGTGGCCATATGCCACAGTATTGCCGCGGAATCGCGGCAAAAGCCGCGTTTCCGCGGCAATTTGATCTTATCCCTGTACCAGATTTCGTAGGGGAGTTCGACTGGGACTCTGATTCCCTCTGCACCTATAAATAGCCCCTGCAGTGAAACGTACAGGGCATCCAGGGACGATTAGGGTTTTCTTTAGCCACTTTTATTCAAAGTTGTAATTTTTATTTCATGCTATTTGTGGAGAAGAAGGAGACGATTGTGTAACCAGAGATTCAACGAAATAAAGGTCACTATTTTGTTCTCTTTTAATTTCTGCAACTTTACTTTATTTCTTTTGTGATCTCTCTTTGTTTTAATCTGTGATCTCTTCTTGTTTTCGTTTTTCTTTTCCTTGCAATCTTTCTCATAAAAAATAATAAAAAAAATAAATAATTTGAAAAGAAAAAAATAATGAAGAACTAAATCTCTCTAGTGGTTTGCTGAGACTCTTGAAGCAACCCTAGAGCAGTTAAGCCTAGATCTGATTAAGGAACATCAATCGAAACCCTAGGTATTAAAAACAATTTTTCTAGAAGATTAAACAAATACCTAGAAATCCTAATCTAGGTTGCATATTAAAAAGACTTTTCATGACTTCAACTTAAGAACTAGGACAGCATAAGTTTGAGATTCGTCTTTTATTAGGCTGCACCTAGATGTTAGGATGAACCATAGTTTAGTTTTTAGATTATGTAACTTAGCAAGAATCTAGTATTGATTTTTCTTGCTTGAATTATTTGTAATGACCTAGGGTGAATCATATCAATCTTAAGATGAAGATCAAGCTCCTTAACTTGCAATAGGGTTGTGGTAGAAGATCAGCAAAACCACGTCTTTAATCTCATATTTTCATCACCAATCTAATCTCTCTCTTCTTACTTGAAGCATACAGAGGAATCGAGTCGAAAAGCTTTCATCGCATCCTTCTCTGAGGATCACGACCCGCTTGAGCCCTCGCTACAGCGGATTCGCATTGAGACTAAGAATTCTGAACTCTATTTCAATTATCAAAATCTCAATCAATGACGAAAAACATACCTCTTTCAGGACACCACTGGGGGTATACTGCTACATCGTCATGCCCTTCGGACTAAAGAATGCAGGGGTGACATATCAAAGGGCTATGAATGCCATTTTTTACGAACGCATGCGCAAAACGGTGGAATGCTATGTTGACGACATCGCAGTAAAAAGCCGCGCAAATGGTGATCATATAACTGATTTAAAGGTTGTCTTCGACATCATGCGGGCCCATCAATTGAAGATGAACCCCACCAAATCCTTCCTGGGGGTGGCCAGTGGCAAATTCCTAGGATTTGTCGTAACCTCCACGGGAATTCATTTGGATCTGGAAAAGGTTCGCGCTATCTAGGAGATGCAACCTCCGAGAAACCTCAAGGAGCTCACGGGATTACAAGGACGATTGGCGTACATCCGAAGGTTTATCTCAAATCTCTCCGGAAGATGCCAACCCTTTACCAAATTAATGAAGAAGGGTGTTTCGTTCATTTGGGACAACACTTGCCAGCAAGCATTTGAGGAAATTAAACAGTACCTCACACAACCACCAGTCCTTGCAGCTCCGGTGTCTGAAAAACCTTTCCTGATATACGTCCGAGCAATGGATCATTCTTTAGGAGCTTTACTAGCCCAGAACGATGATCAAGGACGAGAGCAAGCGATCTACTATTTGAGTAGAACAATGATCGGGGCCGAACATCGGTACAACCCGATCGAGAAAGAATGTTTGGCATTGGAGTTCGCTGTTCAGAAAATGCGACACTATTTGGTAGGCCAAACTATAAATGTCATATCAAAAGTCAACCCCTTGAGGTTCCTCATGACAAAGCCATCATCGTTAAACGGCCGACTGGCAAAATGGGCCATATTGCTATAAAAATATGAAATGCGCTTTTTACCACAAAAGGCCATTAAAGGACAAGCGGTGGCGGATTTCCTGGCTGAGCATCCAGATCTGAGGACAGTCGAACTTTATGAGAATCTCCCTGACGAGGTCGCTGAAGTCTGCCTGACCCAGACATCTTTTGAAAGGCAAGTGTGGCAACTTTTCTTTGACGGTGCATCGAGAACAAGCCCAAAAGGACATATAGTGGCAGGAGTAGGAGTAGTACTCGTCTCCCCACAGAACTATGTGATTCCTCGAGCGTCTCGTTAACCGAGCCTTGTTCCAACAATTTAGCGGAGTACAATGCCCTTTTGATTGGGATGCAACTCGCCGATGAAATTGGCGTTAAAATCTCGAGGCATATGGTGACTCTAAACATATCATCAGCCAAGTTCGCGGGGAGTACGAAGTTAGACATGAAAATCTAGTACCCTATTACAACGCAACTGTCCATATGGCCGAAAGGTTCACAAACTTTTACATTGACCATGTACCACGCAAGCAAAATGCGCATGCGGATGCACTGGCATCTCTCGCTGCCTCCTTAGCCTTTCCAGCTGGAGTAGTAGAGAAAATATTTGTCCACAGTCACGACTTGTATTGCCCGAGAACTGTTCTTGAGGACTACCAGGAGCCAACGGGAGATTGTCAAGACAAAGAAGCTCTTGGGTCGTCAACCGATCCAGAGCCTAGAGACTGGCGATTCCCTTACATGGATTATGTCTTGTACGGCATCCTGCCTGAGGACACCAAAGAAGAGGCTGCCATTAGAAGGAAAGCCCCCAAATTCTACTATAATGCGATCACACGAACATTGTATCGTCGATCGCATGACGGGATCTTGCTTCGCTGCTTATCACAAAAAGAAGCACAGGAGGTATTGAAAGAAGCCCATGATGGTATGTGTGGAGCCCATCAACCTGGCCCAAAACTTGCAAATCGACTCCAAAGGTTGGGATATTATTGGCCTAAGATGATCGCTGACGCCATCACCTATGCCAAAAGATGTCACGCCTGCCAAGTGCATGGTGATTTTATCCATCAAGCACCAGGGCACCTTCATTCTATGACTTCTACCTGGCCATTTGAGATGTGGAGGATGGATGTAGTTGGCCCTATCAGCCCACCATCATCAAAAGGACGGTTTATTTTAGCCATAACCGATTACTTCTCCAAATGGGCTGAGGTCATTCCTCTGAAGGAGGTAAAGTCATCTGATGTGATCAAGTTCGTTAAACATCACGTCATTTACTGTTTTGGTGTACCTCGGTGAATCATCCATGACAATGGGCCCCAGTTCATCAGTCAAGCTTTCCAGAGGTTCTGCGCTAAGTTCAAAATCCAGAGTGTGTCCTCGACAGCTTTACCCTGCCGCTAATGGTCTCGCAGAAGCTTTCAACAAAACCATTGGCAAGCTTCTCAAGAAATTCGTCTCGAAAAGCCAGCGTGACTGGGACGACAAGCTAGGTGAATTCTTATGGGCCTATCGCACAACTGTTCGAACCCCAACTAAAGTTACGCCATTTTCTTTGGTATATGGGTGTGAAGCCGTGCGCCCACTAGAAATTCAAATCTCATCTCTACGCATCGTCTTGACAATGGAGATGACAAGTGAGGAGAAGCATCAACAGCGACTCCAAGAATTGTTGGCCTTAGATGATAAACGTCTGCAGGCCCAACAACAAATCGAGCTCTATCAAGCCCGGATTACCAGAGCCTTCAACAAGAAAGTTAAAGTGCGAACTTTCAAGAAAGGTGACCTTGTCTTAGCCGTTAGAAGACCTATGGTGATGACACATAAGACAAAAGGAAAATTCCAGTCCAAATGGGAAGGACCATTTGTAGTAGAGTCAGTCTACTCAAATGGATCATATCGCCTAATAACTTCAAATGGTGATACAATCATGATGCCAATCAATAGCACGTTCCTGAAGAAGTACTATCCTTAATAATACTCTTCCTCTGATCAAGTTAAAATTATACTCTGATCAAAGCTCCAGATCCAAGAAAAGTTTCTTTCATTTATTAGGTCACATCATGGTAGATCGATGGCGAACTAAACGGGCACTGACTGTATCGTGATACATGATGTAAATATTGATAAAGAAACGAAAGGCGAAACTTGGGTTCCTAATATTGCTCTCTTCATTAACGTCCGGCGCTTCCGACAGCTAAGGGCAGAGGAAAATGTTGGCTTCTAAGTCCAACATAATTCTTCGGCAACTCACCATGCTGAGTGGAATAGCATGGCTAGCCCAACTCAAACGATAGTTGGTAAAGGCACCTCAAATCCGTTGATAGTTGAGGGTTTGCTAAAAATCCTAAATGGATAAGATTGCACCCTCTCCTCTAAAATCCCTTACCAATTCTCATACACAGAATGGTAGGTCTACAAAATATAATCATTGCTACGTTAACACAATACCTCTGGTAATGAAAATTTTCAATACTCCCTATCGAGTACGAACCTTACTTGTCAACTCTATATGGAGTAGCAAGCCTTCAAATTTGTCAAGTTAACACTACACCTCTGACGTTTTTAAATTCCACTTGTCATTCTCAACAGTAGAATGGCAGGTCCCCAAATTGCTCCTATCACGAGTCAATTTCTGTCAAGTTAATATCACACCTCTGACAAATTACTGTTAAGTTTAACATTACACTTCTAACAGTAATCAAGTTGCTGCCAAGTTCAATATTATACCTCTGACAATCATTTTCCCTCAGACTTCCATATCGAAGCTGAAATGAATGATGCTAAGTTTAACACCACACCTCTAGCGTCCAAGTCATTGCTAAGTTTAACAATACACTTAAGGCCATGACTTTCCCTCGGACTTCCTTGTCAGAGTCGAGATGACCAATGCCAAGTTTAAAATTATACCTCTAGCATTACCTTCGCTGCCAAGTTAAACATTACACCTATTACAGTGATACTTTCAGCTTTCCCAAATCAAGCTGAAATATTTCTGAGTCAAGTTCAATATTATACCTCTGACTCACACCCTTGTCAAGTTAACATCACACTTCTAACAAGGTTTAATTCAACCCGTTAAGTTAATATCACACCTCTAACGGTAAAGATTTTCCTAGATCCCTCGCGAATCTAGTCTCACTTGTTATTCTCGTCAACAGAATAACAAGTCCACCTAAAACCATTGTTAGGTTAATATTACGCCGTTAACAGTATTTTCATTAAATCCCCAGCTGGTCTTAATCAAGTTAATCCAAACCTCTGATGAAAACTCATCCTCCCTGGGGGTACAAATTTCACTTGTCATTTATAAATTGGCAGGGCCACAAGAATTATCTTACTTCTGTCTAGTTAATATCACACCTCTGACAGCATTGTTAAAATTCCTGAAATAGGATTTTTTTTTCCCTACAAACTTTGACTCGTTAAGATTATTACCATATTTTTAGCAAGTCAAAGATCCTTTACTTCTATTCGTCCGACTTTCAATGCAAAAAAGGGAGTTCAAGTCAGTAGAAGAAGACAAGGAAAAAAGTGTCGCTTTTATTTATACATGAAAGTGATACAAAATGCTCTCTTATACAATAAGATTGAGTGTTACAATACAGGAGTACAAAAGAAGTCCCTCTCTCAGTAAAAGGTTGCACTCACTCCCTGAAGCATTCTCACCACTCCAAATACAAGATGTTTGGAAGGACGCCAAAGAAGGGCTGAGCATTATGGTGACGATCAGATGCTGATTACATCATGATGCATGACGTAAACATCGAAGGAGTCCATCATTTGCCAAGAACAACGGTGTTTCTTGAGGTCAGAATGCAGCAAGTGAAAGGTCACCTAGAGGGGGGGTGAATAGGTGACGATGCTAATCTAGTGAACTAAATGCGGAATTTAAAACTTAATGCAAATTACACTCAAGTGCTATCAACAAGTGATGCACACAACCAAGCCAAGCAAATATGAATGAGCAATGTAAAAAATGCAAGGCACAAAGTAAAGAGAGAGATAGAGAGAGAGTCAAAGGATCAATCGCAAACACAGAGATATGTTTCGAGGTTCGAGCACCCAGCTCTACATCCCCGCCTTCGACACACGAAGGATTTCTAATCCACTAGCTCGTTCACCAAGAACTCTCACAAGGAGTACCCAACTCCTCTCTTTACAAGTACAACCTCCTTCTTGAGGCACCACTCCAAGCCAACAAACACAACCTCCTCCTTGAGGCAAACTCCAACAATCACAACCTCCTCCTTGAGGCAAACTCCCAACCAATACAACAAACTCCCAATCACCAACCAATACAAGGATCACCACTCAACTAGAGGGATACAACCCAAAGCACAAAGCTAAGAAAAGATTGGGTTACAACTGGTGGTCACAACAACAACCACAAACAACTTCTTCTTCCACACAAATAACCTATAGATATAGATAGTAGATTTTTGCTCAAGTGTGGAGAAAACCAAAGGATTTGAAATCAGAAATCACAAAGAAAATCCTTGGGAAAAATCAAGAAATCAAGATAGAATAGTTCAATCAAAATTCTTTCCCAAAACCCTTTCTTTGATTTTCCAAACCCTAATGAAAACACTAAATGGATTGTTCAATTCAAGCTCATAAACTTCTTTTGATTGCTTTGAAAACACCAGAGAATCAGCAAAAATTCGCACAAAAAATCTTGGAGAAAAACTCTTGCAAATAGGGTATTTATAGGCAATTATCAGAAAATAGCCGTTGACAGAAATTTAGCCAGAATTGCCCTTACGGTCGACCGCCCGGTCGACCGTCCAACGGTCAATTTTTTGACCGTTGGAAACTAACAGTCGACCGGCCCGGTCGACCGAATAATCCAGAGAGCAGACTATTCTGCTCCGGTCGACCGTCCCGGTCGACCGCTGGCTGTGCCAGAAACGTGCACAGGTTTGTGCACGTCGGTCGACCCTGACGGCCGACCGGCTATGTGGTGCGGTCGACCGACCCAGCCTGGCAGGCAAAAAACAGGTCAGAAAACTGAGGTAAAAATAATCCAATAAATTCTAATAAATTACTAAAAATCCCCAAAAATAGTTTTGACAATTTGCATTGATATACAAACATGTGATAAAAGATTTGACTCAAATATCAAGCAATTAAAACCATTTTTAAGTCTTTTCATTTTTACCAAAAATCAAACCTTGTATTTTCTAAAACTTGGATTCTTGAATGGAAAATACATTTTGTCCAAAACTCTTTCAAGTACAAAAACATGATATTAAACAACATTAAGGCATGATGCATATGGATGAAATCCAATATACATGAAACAAATATATATCATAGTTTTTGTCATTAATTCAAAAATATGTTTTGTCAAAAATACCAAAACAAATAGCACATGAATAAAGGAGTCAAAACTAAGTTTGTCTAGGAATTAAAGCATGCATGTATATAGAACAAATCATATATACATTAAACCATGTAAACTTGTTTTGATCTATCTATTCATGAAAACCAAGATCGGTTAAACCAAAAACCGAAAACCAATATTCAAAAACATGAAACGTGTGTTTGTGAACTTGAGCTTATCATACTATACTAATCTTTACAATTAGGCTCTAAACACAAACTAAACTAGGGATACCTAAGTCTTCTTGTAGAGCGCCGTCTCCAAGTTGACTCGATCCAAGCCGTGATTCACCAAGCAATGCTATATATGATCTTTGATGCGCGGGCTCTTGAATCAACATGTGCAAGCTTCCAAATCATCTTGTTGAAGCTAAACACCAACTAATATCTTGGTTAATGATCTGAAACTAAAATCACAAGATTATTAGTACACATAACTACATGAGTTAATCATCATCAAAACTAGAGTGGAAGGCCTTTGGGCCAACAGCAAGGCCTTCTGATTCCACCCGACCAACTGGTGCAGGCCATGATCCTTCGTTGATGAACATCTCTACCATCAGAAAGTCATCTAATGAAAATGAACTTTTCATCGATGTCACTTCTGGGGTAAGATTGGTGAAGGGAGGATTCGAGACCTTACAGGTGACGTCCTCTTTCCAGTGACCTGCAAGAGGACCATACCCACCACCATATCCACCGCCATACCCACTGTGACCATGGCGAACCCAGAAGCATGACTGGTGCATCGTGGCCCATGGGATCTCGGCGGATGTCAAATCCTTGTCTCCCATAAACAGGAGCCGTGACTTCTCCTCCAATAGTCAGCCATTGAACAAGTTCGCCGGCCGATATATTCTCCCAAGGGCCCAGCGAATATGCGAAAGGATGATTGAGGCTACCTGCGAGAAGTAAAAAACCAGAAGGCTAGCATCCTGAAGTAGAAAGATTGAAGAACAGACGCGGCTATGAGTGTAGTCTTCAGACGCGGGGATGACCCACGCAGCAAGTCAAAATTCTGTTATGATAGAAACAGACGTGATCAAAGTGGTGGACTTCGCATACACACAGATTTGAACGCAGTCTAATTTTTAAGACCTGCGTCTAAAATATAAAAAAAAACGCGAAGAGAACCAGACGCGAAAATTGCCACATCCTTGTTTGAGAAACAAGGGTTGCTACATTCAAGTCTGAAGCCTTCTGGCTGAGTTAAAGTTCTTCTAAGTCAACAGCCTCGAACGCGAGCTCTGTATGTGAAGCTCGCAGTCCAGGTGTAAAGTCCATTACACTCTTGTCCAGGGGATTTTGAGTCAAAATTCAGACTCAATCAAAAAGTCTAAAAGGCGCAACTTCCAAATAATGGGCGCACCAGTCAGACTTCGAGAGAAGGTCAAGAAGATGAATCTCTTCAAGGGACAGTAAAACTGAAACTCAGTCAGGCCGAGTATTTCATGGCGGACACGTAATTCCTACCCGCAAAATAACCCTTTAAAGGTTGAACTTTCAGTATCAAGGCGCGGACATAAAAGGTACTCAAAGAGACGCTTTTCGATCTTGAAATCACTTGACAGTGATAATCTTCTGGAGAGATTAAAGAAAAGCATGAAAGCTTTGGGTCGTCGTCGTCCATGGGGGCAAATCCCATTGAAGGAAGAAGATGAAGTCCTTGAAAGAAGAAGATGAAGTCCCTCAGAGCACCTGCTCTCGAGGGAGAACAGTCTAAGTGATGGACTGTTAAGGGGGTGAGGCCTATTTATAGGCAACCCATAAAGCCTGTAATTAATGGCGCACTAATCAGAGCCATCGGCCTTAATTCCCGCACGAATGTCAAAGCCCAATGAAGGGCTGACGCATGGATTGTCGCTTTGGGAAACGACGAGGACGCAAGCCTCCAACCGTCAACGCCGATTTGACATTTAAAGATCTAACACGATCTTTAAGACAAGCTGCATGTAACGCTTGGGAGGTTGCATCAAACATGGACCCAAGGGTCGCGTCCTGAAATCCGCGTCCCTTTGTGAAATCGAAGGCGATGTCCTTCTCATTCCTGTTAAGAAATCCGTAACCGCGTCCCTGGGAGTGGTTCAGAGCCGCGTCCCCTCAGCAAATGAGGCCCATTATGAGATCGCGCCTTGAAGTCACATAAAACTTGAAAGCTGCGTCCTCAACAGAGAAGGCCTATGTCATTTACAGGGATCCTGGAACTATGTCTCCATTACGAGACGACAATTATGTTCTTATCATAAACTCAATATAATTTGAGTTTGCACCTTGCCAAGGGTCCAGAGACGCGTTTCTACTAAGACAGTGTCGCGTCCCCATCAATCAGCTGAGTTTCATGCATTAGCTTTGAGGAGCTTAAGGACCGCGTCCCCACTATATCCTGAATTCTGCAGCCTGACAGAATTAAGGGCCGCGTCTGGGGATCTGCATCCTTCCCTAATTAGAACCGCGTATTTTTCAAAAGGAGATTTCGTGCGTCTCCACGGTGTCTCCATTAGCGGGTTAGAGATGCGTTTTCCAAGTCCGCGTCTCCATTATAAATCAGAACCACGTTTTGGCTCAAGAACTCAGTCCACCCTGAGTCTATGGCCAACTAAAGACTACAGTCAAGAGCTGCAATTATAAAATTGAGTTCTCATCCACAGCAAAAAAAAAACTTGAAATGGAGCAAAGTTCTGGAAACTCTTTTTATTTGATTCAAAAATGGTAAAAGCAATACAGACGCTCTTGACAAGTAAAGTTTTTTTTTAAGACAAAAAAAAGGAGGCTAATAATCTTGCTTCGCCAAAGAACGGATTTGTTCTCGGAGACGATGCATCTCGTGCTGACGTGCTTTCTCAACCTCCATCAGAGCTTGGACCCGTAACTCCTCCTCAGACAAAAATCTCTTCGCAGCTAGCTGTGCTTGAAGAGACTCCAATCTGGAGGAATGAGCGGAGAGGCTTTCTTCAGCCTGCGTTCTAGCATTTTCCAGCTCCTCCAGCCTTTTCCTAGCAGCGGCAAGCTTCTGCTCATTGATTTCAATCAAGGCTTCTTCCTTGGCTGTGGTGGCTCGAGCAGTGGCAATAACCTGTTCTGTACTCTGTATAATGATTTTCGATTCCTTCGAATCACCAATCAACCTTTGACAGTGTAATACCCAGTTCCCGAAATACGTACTTAGTTGCGTATTCAGTTTTTCGATCGTATTTTTCGATTTACTTCTTGCATTTGACCGATTTTAGTTTTAAATATCATTTTCTAATATTTTATATTTTCTAGGATTTTCTGGAATTTTCTCGAATTAAATTGAAAATCTTCAAAACCGGTGTCGACCAGTACCGCTGATCAATTCCCGGATTTTTAATTTACAGACAGATTGGAATTTCTCGAAGAGTCTTTAGACATTTCCTCTTAGAATCATATTTCCTACCTAAATACCTTTTCTGAGGATTTTATGAATTTATGAAAATTCCACCGGAGTCGGTATCGGCCAGTATCCGGGATTTTTAATTTCAAAACGATAAATTATTTCTTCAAACGAATTTCACCATGAGTCTTAAAATATTATTCTTGATTTTTGGTAAATTTTGCGAGTCGTTCCGAGATACTTGATTTCGGGACGATTTCGGTATTTTTCGAAATGTTTTCCGCATCCACGACTCAAACCCGGGAATAAGCCTTTTCAACAGTTTCACTTTTAAGTCTAAGAAAATATCTTCCTTTTTAATTTCTTTTCCTTTTTCCTTTTTCTTTAATTCCTTTCCTTCCTCCACAAGCCACAACTTTTTCTCCAAAATTCCACCAATTTCTACACACTTCCACCAACTTCAACCACAAATATCTCTCTCTCTCTCTCTCTTCCATGGCCGGCCAAGATTGGCCAAGAGAAACACCTCACCCCTTTTATTTACACAAAACCCCTCCCTAAATTCTTTTTACATCTCCTTCATACTTCATTCAACTATAAAAGGTTTTCTTCCTTCTTTTCTTTTCATTATCTTCATTCTCCACCAAGAAAGCCTTCACCCTCACCAATTCCTCCTTCATCTCCACCACAACCACAACCACTACAACCTCCTACCTTCATCCCTTCCTCCTTCAACTCCATTAAACCTACCACAAACTCCATACCACCACCAAAACCTTCACCTTCTCCAAACAACAACCATCACCCCATCATCTCCTTGAGGCCGGCCACCTCCTTTGGATTGGGGGCCATGCTCCTCTTCATCATCGGCAAGGCTAAGGCCGGTACCCTCCTTTGGATTGGGGCCGAGCTTTCTTCGTCGGTAATATCACCGTAGATCTTTCCGTAATCGTTCGCGATTATTCCGGTGATCGATTTAGTGATATTCGGCGACAAAGATCATTTCGGACGCATAAAGCTTCAAGTATCGGTTTTAGGCGAGTAACTTTACTCGCCAAGACATGGATTTGTAAACTCATTTTTATTATTGTATTTTATGTCATGCGGTGTGGCTGTACTGTTAGACGAGGAGTTACCTCCTGCGTCTAGCCATTTCCTTAACGCGGCCTTCGCGTTATCGTATCGATGCGACGCAAAGCTAAAGCTCGCGTCTGTGTTCTATTTATATTGACATGACACGGAGTTATACTCACGTCCGCGTTCTCCTCATGCCCTGATTTAAACGCAGGTCACGAGCCTCGCGTTTTGATACCTTCGTGACGCGATCCCCGCGTCTGAGAGCCCCGCTTCTGCTATTTTCGCGTCTGCTATGCCCATGTCGATGTTCTTCTTGCATTAACGCGACGCAGAACCCATGTCCGCGTCCGCGTTCACCTCGCGTCCTGACTTGAACGCAGACCTCGCGTTTGCGGCACCTTTGCGACGCGAACCCCGCGTCTGCTATTTTCGCGTCTGCTACTCCCAGACGAATATCACCTCTTGTCATGCTATCTCTTGACACCAGGCATGATACACTTGACTCTTATAATTATCACGATAATGAGAATGATAACCGGACATCATGTTTTATAACTTGATTAAGTGATAGTACGATTGTACTCCTGATATTCCTGACTTGCTCCTGCTCATTCCCGACATCTGATAATTATCTAAAGAACTCGTAAAATGAGACAACTTGCATCGGGTCGGGGGGAAACATGCGGCTATCAATATATGTTCGTGTTTACAGTGGTGTTAGGTATGTTGTGCAACTAAATATCCGGTCTGACCTGTGGGCCTCCAGGCGACCGAGGGGAGTGCTGGCTCCCTCTTCCTGATACCATCATGATAAAGGGCATACATAAGTCCCTCCTGATAGGCCTTGCGGCTGGTTCCGTCACCAAGCAACGGAACACCCTGGACCGTGGTCCCGGGCAAGCACGGGACCCACTGTAAACATAGTTCATTGATACCCCCGCTGGTTTCCAATAACAACCTTGCTTTACTCGGATATGGATCTATGTGCGCTGGGACGCTAGTTCACATAGCTAGATATCAAAGTAAGACAAGTAATAATAATAAAAGACGCTAACTGTGGATCCGTTGTACACGCCTGGATTACGGGGACCTGAGATAAAGGTATATAGATGAGGGTTTCCTTGTTTGGATTATTCCTTCGAGGTACTAGTCTCATAGAGCCGTAACCTAAACTTGTACAACGTCTTTTCAACTCTAAATTGTTGTGCTTCCATTACTTGCTGGCTGAATATTTATTATACTGTTCCAACTCTCCTGCTCTTGTCTCTTTGCCACTCGGCTGTAACCTGATCATTTGTTTGGGAGGTCCTGACTCCCTTGAATTTGTATGTTCAGGTTCCGGAGCTTGGATTGAAGTGGAGCCGTCCACAGAAGATCAAGCTTTCCTTGTTGAGCAGGCCGACTAGTTCGGTTTCTCTCGTGCCAGACTTTTCTCTTCGACTCACGGGATCCTCATCCAACTCGTGAGCATCTTGTGTTCATATTGTAAATCGTACTTTTGGACATGGTTGTGATATAAGACACATGTATTGTGTAATAGTATATCATATCCTGTGATAACTTTGTAATTTGTACTTCTTAAGTTGGCATATGAATGAATACCACGCTTTGTAGTACTTTGATTCTTGCTTGTACTAATGCTTAGCGTATATACGTGAGGGTATTTCTGACCTGCGTATATACGTCGCAGTGACGTCCCCGTACCGTGGGGTCGGGGCGTTATAGGTTGGTATCAGAGCCTAGGCTCTCACACCTATAGTACAATCAAGCAGCAAATTAATGGAATTTGCTATTGCCAACTACAATGTACAAAGTTATCTAGTCCTTCTTGATTCATTCCCTTATGTCCTAAAATCCTTCCATTTTTCCAGCTCTTTCCAGTCATCTTTTACCAACTAAGTATGGATAGAAGGACGAGTCGTAACAACTCAGGACAAGTATCAAACGGACCCACGGGAGAGAATGCCGATATTCTGAGGGTTATCCAGACGATGGTGGAAAATCAGCAACAACAGACAGAACTCTTCCGGCAAGAGTTAGCAGCTCCTAAAGAACAAAGGCCGGGGAACATATCCGACTTTCGACGGTTGCAACCAGCCATTTTTACAGGAGGAGAGAAACCATTGGATGCTGAACAATGGCTGATCGACACCACAGATCTGTTGAGCGCAGCTCGAGTTCCAAAGGAAAATCAAGTAGAGGTTGCAAAGATTCAACTAAAGGATGTAGCCAGAACCTGGTGGCTAGCTGAGGAGGCAAGATTAGAAAAACCTGTCTCCTGGGACCAATTCTCTAAAAGTTTCTATAGTAGGTTCTTTCCTGCCACAGCTCAGAAAGAAATGGAAGAACAGTTCATCCGACTTCAGCAATGGAATCGGTCCGTGGATGAGTATGCCGCGGAATTTTTAAGACTTAGCCGCTTTGCTCCATACATGGTGACTGATGAGGAGAAGCGAGCAAGTAGATTCCAACAGGGCTTACAAATGGACATTCAAGTCTTCTTAATGCCCCAACAGCTGAAAACTTATTCCGAAGTCCTCACCATAGCTCGGGAAGTGGAGCGTGGACTGGAGAAGAAGAAATTGAACCTGATAAGGAACCAGGCCATGAAGAGGCCACTCCCACAGATGGGGAGAGGAGGTCCATTCAGAGCAGCAAAAGCTCCAATAATGAGACGACCATTCCAACCAGCTCCTTTCCAGATGGCCCAACCCCAGATGGCCCAACCAGGTCCTATTTGTCACTTTTGCCTGAAACCAGGTCACTCTCAACAAAATTGCCGTAGGGCAAATGGATTATGCCTGGTATGTGGTTCCCGTGACCATACCATAGAAGTCTGTCCCCACAAAAGAATGGGAATAGCCAACCAAACCCTGCCAGCACTTCCAGGGCCAATTGGACAGAGGAACCAAGGACCAATGGTTAGGAGAGCTCTTCCCCTTCCTCCACAACAAGCTATTCGCCCAGTCCAAAGAGGAGTTAGGACTGCAACAGGACGTGGAAGGGGACAAGCTTACAATTTGACGGAAGAAGAGGCCGAGGCTTCTGAGGAAGTGATAATAGGTAAAATCATGGTACACTCAAAACCTGTTCTAGCCCTCTTCGATTCAGGTGCTTCCCATTGTTACATCTCAGATCATTTTGTTGCATTGCATTCTATACCTGTTAAAACTTTAGACCACCAATGGGAGATTAGTACAGGGAATGGAGTAGTCATATCTACTAAGGTTTGTACTGATTGCCCCGTAGAACTCTGTAACAGAACATTAGCCATAGATATGCTCGTACTAGATACCAAAGGGTACGACGTAATCTTAGGCATGACCTGGCTAAGCAAATACTATGCAGTGCTTGACTGTCGGGAGAAGAGAATTGAGTTCAGAATTCCACGTCAGCCGGAATTTCAATTTAACGGGGAACCCAAGGCTGTCAAGAGAAAAACTCGGATGGCTACTGCTGAGATTCAGAAGAAGAAAGTACCGGTTTGGGATGAATTCCCGGAAGTATTTGCTGAAATTTCAGGACTCCCACCTGACAGAATGATTGAATTCTCCATTGAGACTATTCCAGGAACAGTTCCAATATCCAAAGCTCCGTACAGAATGGCACCCACTGAGTTAGAGATTCTAAAGAAACAGCTGCAAGAATACTCTGATAAGGGATTAATTCGACCAAGTACTTCACCATGGGGAGCTCCAGTACTATTGGCAAACAAAAAGGATGGTGGTAAACGGTTATGTATCGACTATAGAGAATTGAACAAAGTTACCATCAAGAACAAGTATCCCTTACCAAGGATTGATGATCTGTTTGACCAACTACATGGAGCCCGAGTATTCTCTAAATTAGATTTACAATCAGGTTATCATCAGCTAAAGGTGAAGAAAGAAGATATTCCGAAGACGGCATTCAGAACCCGTTATGGCCACTATGAATTTCTAGTTATGCCTTTCGGAGTCACCAATGCCCCTACAGTTTTCATGGATTTGATGAACAGAGTGTTCTCGCCATATTTGGATCAGTTCGTAGTTGTCTTTATAGATGACATCTTGATCTATTCAAAGAACAACCGAGAGCATGCAGAACACTTGAGGATAGTATTACAGACTCTCAAACAAGAACAACTTCATGCTAAGCAGAGAAAGTGTGACTTCTGGTTAGACCGTATAGCCTTCCTTGGACACATAATTTCAGAATAAGGAATTTCAGTTGATCCCAGCAAAATCCAGGCAGTAAAGGACTGGCCAATTCCAAGGACAGTGACTGAAATTAAGAGTTTTATTGGACTAGCCGGATATTACAGACGCTTTGTCCAAGATTTCTCCAAGATTGCAGCCCCGTTAACAAAGCTCACCCGAAAAGGAGAAAGGTATATATGGACAGAGGAATGTACTGCAGCATTTGAGCAATTAAAGCAAAGACTCATTACAGCTCCAATCTTAAGGACTCCCTCAAGAAGAGGAGGGATGGTCATATACAGTGATGCATCCGGAAAAGGCCTGGGGTGTGTACTAATGCAACATGATCATGTCATAGCTTATGCATCCAGGCAACTGAAGCCTCATGAGCGAAATTATCCAACTCATGACTTAGAGCTGGCAGCAGTAATATTCGCCCTAAAGATCTGGAGGCATTATCTTCTGGGAGACAAAGTGTTAATCTACACAGATCACAAGAGTCTTAAGTATATTTTCACACAGAAGGAATTAAACATGAGACAGAGACGGTGGCTTGAATTAATGGCGGACTATGATATAGACTTGCAATATCATCCAGGCAAAGTCAATACGGTACCAGATACCTTGAGCAGGAAGCAAGAAAATAGAATGCTAGTCCAAATTACTCAACAGAAAGAGTTAATTCAAGACATCATAATGTTGGACTTAATGTTAGTACAAGGAACTGATAAGGTAGGACAGTTAATGACCTTTCAGATTCAGTCAACCCTGATGAATGAGATTAAAGAAGCTCAAAAGGAAGACCCCAGATTACAGAAATTCAGAGCTCAAGTAGAGGCTGGATTAAGAACCGATATCCGTATTCATTCAGATGATGCACTATATTTTGGTAACAGGATTTGTGTTCCCCAAGGAGAAGTTCGACAGAAAATACTAGCAGAAGCACACAGTTCAGCCTATTCCATACACCCAGGGGGAACTAAAATGTATCAAGATATAAAGAAACAGTTTTGGTGGAATGCTATGAAAAGAGAGATAGCCCAGTATGTAGCCAAGTGCTTAGTTTGTCAGCAGATAAAGATAGAACATCAAAGAACAGCTGGACTTCTACAACCCTTACCGATACCCGAATGGAAGTGGGAACATATCACTATGGATTTTGTCACGGCACTACCTCGCAGTCCTAAGGGTAATAATGCAGTTTGGGTAATCATTGATCGCCTCACAAAATCAGCTCACTTCATACCATTCAGGGTAGGTCAAACAACAGAAGTCCTGGCAGACAAATACATGAAGGAAATAGTTCGTCTACATAGAGTTCCGGTTAGCATCGTATCAGATAGAGACACAAGATTCCGATCGCATTTCTGGGAAAGTCTCCAAGAAAGTCTAGGAACTCGTCTGAAATTCAGTACTTCATATCACCCCCAGACAAACGGACAATCTGAACGGACTATCCAAATTCTTGAAGACATGCTAAGAGCCTGCATGATTGAATTCAAGGGATCATGGGAAGACTATCTTCATCTGGCAGAATTCTCTTATAATAACAGTTATCAGGCCAGTATCAAGATGGCACCGTTTGAGGCATTATATGGCAGAAAATGTAGATCACCAATTTGTTGGGACGAAGTCGGTGAGAGGAGACTTTTGGGGCCAGAGATCCTAATTCAGACAACAGACAAAGTTCGAATCATTAGAGATCACCTCCGGGCAGCACAGAGCCGACAGAAAAGTTGGGCTGACACAAAGAGAAGACCATTGGAATTTAGGACAGGTGACCATGTGTTTTTAAAGATATCACCCACCAAAGGGGTAATCCGGTTCGGTACTCGTGGAAAGCTTAGCCCAAGATACATCGGCCCATTCGAAATTTTGGATCGTGTGGGAGATGTGTCCTACCGATTGGCATTACCTCCATCTTTAGACGGAGTACACAATGTATTCCACGTATCACAGTTCAGGAAGTATGTCAAGGATGAGAATCATATCCTAGATCACTCCGAACTAAAACTACAACCAGATCTGTCCTATCAAGAGCAACCGATGGCCATTTTGGATAAAAGTATTAAGACCTTGAAGAATAAGGCAATACCATTAGTGTTGGTTTCTTGGAATAGGCATGTGCCAGGAGAGGCCACGTGGGAACGAGAGGATGTTATCCGTGAACGTTATCCTCAACTATTCACAACTTAAGTTGGTAAAATTCCTTCTCTCTATCCTTCTCTACCGTCACCTTCCCCTTCCTGAAATTTCGAGGACGAAATTTTTTGTAAGGTGGATGGATTGTAATACCCAGTTCCCGAAATACGTACTTAGTTGCGTATTCAGTTTTTCGATCGTATTTTTCGATTTACTTCTTGCATTTGACCGATTTTAGTTTTAAATATCATTTTCTAATATTTTATATTTTCTAGGATTTTCTGGAATTTTCTCGAATTAAATTGAAAATCTTCAAAACCGGTGTCGACCAGTACCGCTGATCAATTCCCGGATTTTTAATTTACAGACAGATTGGAATTTCTCGAAGAGTCTTTAGACATTTCCTCTTAGAATCATATTTCCTACCTAAATACCTTTTCTGAGGATTTTATGAATTTATGAAAATTTCACCGGAGTCGGTATCGGCCAGTATCCGGGATTTTTAATTTCAAAACGATAAATTATTTCTTCAAACGAATTTCACCATGAGTCCTAGAATATTATTCTTGATTTTTGGTAAATTTTGCGAGTCGTTCCGAGATACTTGATTTCGGGACGATTTCGGTATTTTTCGAAATGTTTTCCGCATCCACGACTCAAACCCGGGAATCAGCCTTTTCAACAGTTTCACTTTTAAGTCCAAGAAAATATCTTCCTTTTTAATTTCTTTTCCTTTTTCCTTTTTCTTTAATTCCTTTCCTTCCTCCACAAGCCACAACTTTTTCTCCAAATTCCACCAATTTCTACACACTTCCACCAACTTCAACCACAAATATCTCTCTCTCTCTCTCTTCCATGGCCGGCCAAGATTGGCCAAGAGAAACACCTCACCCCTTTTATTTACACAAAACCCCTCCCTAAATTCTTTTTACATCTCCTTCATACTTCATTCAACTATAAAAGGTTTTCTTCCTTCTTTTCTTTTCATTATCTTCATTCTCCACCAAGAAAGCCTTCACCCTCACCAATTCCTCCTTCATCTCCACCACAACCACAACCACTACAACCTCCTACCTTCATCCCCTTCCTCCTTCAACTCCATTAAACCTACCACAAACTCCAAACCACCACCAAAACCTTCACCTTCTCCAAACAACAACCATCACCCCATCATCTCCACCTCCTTTGGATTGGGGGCCGTGCTCCTCTTCATTATCGGAAAGGCTAAGGCCGGTACCCTCCTTTTGGATTGGGGCCGAGCTTTCTTCGTCGGTAATATCACCGTAGATCTTTCCGGTAATCGTTCGCGATTATTCCGGTGATCGATTTAGTGATATTCGGCAACAAAGATCATTTCGGACGCATAAAGCTTCAAGTATCGGTTTTAGGCGAGTAACTTTACTCGCCAAGACATGGATTTGTAAACTCATTTTTATTATTGTATTTTATGTCATGCGGTGTGGCTGTACTGTTAGACGAGGAGTTACCTCCTGCGTCTAGGCATTTCCTTAACGCGGCCTTCGCGTTATCGTATCGATGCGACGCAAAGCTAAAGCTCGCGTCTGTGTTCTATTTATATTGACATGACGCGGAGTTATACTCACGTCCGCGTTCTCCTCATGCCCTGATTTAAACGCAGGTCACGAGCCTCGCGTTTTGATATCTTCGTGACGCGATCCCCGCGTCTGAGAGCCCCGCGTCTGCTATTTTCGCGTCTGCTATGCCCATGTCGATGTTCTTCTTGCATTAACGCGACGCAGAACCCATGTCCGCGTCCGCGTTCACCTCGCGTCCTAACTTGAACGCAGACCTCGCGTTTGCGGCACCTTTGCGACGCGAACCCCGCGTCTGCTACTCCCAGACGAATATCACCTCTTGTCATGCTATCTCTTGACACCAGGCATGATACACTTGACTCTTATAATTATCACGATAATGAGAATGATAACCGGACATCATGTTTTATAACTTGATTAAGTGATAGTACGATTGTACTCCTGATATTTCTGACTTGCTCCTGCTCATTCCCAAAATCTGATAATTATCTAAAGAACTCGTAAAATGAGACAACTTGCATCAGGTCGGGGGGAAACATGCGGCTATCAATATATGTTCGTGTTTACAGTGGTGTTAGGTATGTTGTGCAACTAAATATCCGGTCTGACCTGTGGGCCTCCAGGCGACCGAGGGGAGTGCTGGCTCCCTCTTCCTGATACCATCATGATAAAGGCCATACATAAGTCCCTCCTGATAGGCCTTGCGGCTGGTTCCGTCACCAAGCAACGGAACACCCTGGACCGTGGTCCCGGGCAAGCACGGGACCCACTGTAAACATAGTTCATTGATACCCCCGCTGGTTTCCAATAACAACCTTGCTTTACTCGGATATGGATCTATGTGCGCTGGGACGCTAGTTCACATAGCTAGATATCAAAGTAAGATAAGTAATAATAATAAAAGACGCTAACTGTGGATCCGTTGTACACGCCTGGATTACGGGGACCTGAGATAAAGGTATATAGATGAGGGTTTCCTTGTTTGGATTATTCCTTCGAGGTACTAGTCTCATAGAGCCGTAACCTAAACTTGTACAACGTCTTTTCAACTCTAAATTGTTGTGCTTCCATTACTTGCTGGCTGAATATTTATTATACTGTTCCAACTCTCCTGCTCTTGTCTCTTTGCCACTCGGCTGTAACCTGATCATTTGTTTGGGAGGTCCTGACTCCCTTGAATTTGTATGTTCAGGTTCCGGAGCTTGGATTGAAGTGGAGCCGTCCACAGAAGATCAAGCTTTCCTTGTTGAGCAGGCCGACTAGTTCGGTTTCTCTCGTGCCAGACTTTTCTCTTCGACTCACGGGATTCTCATCCAACTCGTGAGAATCTTGTGTTCATATTGTAAATCGTACTTTTGGACATGGTTGTGATATGAGACACATGTATTGTGTAATAGTATATCATATCCTGTGATAACTTTGTAATTTGTACTTCTTAAGTTGGCATATGAATGAATACCACACTTTGTAGTACTCTGATTCTTTCTGGTACTAATGCTTAGCGTATATACGTGAGGGTATTTCTGACCTGCGTATATACGTCGCAGTGACGTCCCCGTACCGTGGGGTCGGGGCGTTACAGACAGTCAGCTTGGAAATGCTGAAGATGACGGGCCTCCTCTACTATTGTTCCTCCATCTCCTTTCACTCATGTTCTTGAACAGCAAGAAGCTTATTCAGGGTTATCCGGGCCTCCTCTATTGAACCAGCATTTTCCAGAGTCTAGAGCTCCTTCAGGTGGCTCCCCAACTGCTCCACCAGCATCAGGCATGCCCTAGCCTGCGAAGGACTCCCAGTATGACCGATGTTCTCGATCTGATTTTCGAGAAGTATTCGGGCAAACACGAAAGAACTGCCCCCAGAAAGGATGAGGTCATTATAAGATCTCATGGAAGTAAAGAATTGCTGCACCATTTGACGTGCTAGCTCTTTCATGATGTCATTAACTAGAGAGAACTCTGCTGATGTACTCTCGGACCCCCTTTTCATGACGGGATGATGTCATTAACTGGAGAGAACTCTACTGATGTACTCCCGGACCCCCTTTCCATGACTGGGCGAGAAACGGGAATCGGTTCATCTTGCGCAGGAGTAAGGCCAATGATAGGTTCGTCAGGTACTGAGATAGTCGTTGATACCTCTGGGGCAGTTATTGTCGTAGCAGCCTCCACTGCGACAGGGATAGCAGCAAACTTTGCAACATCAGGTTCCCCGGTCGAGGTTTGAGCTGTAGTACCTTCTGCATCAATGCTTGCCGCAGGATTCTCTGCTTGAGCTCCTTCAGCGCTTTCTGTAAACCACCGAAACATCAGCCATGACAATAAAAAGGAGCATATTCAATGCGTCAATATTCTCTTACCAATGTGAGGATCTGAAGATGACGATTTCCTGGACAGATCTTGTGGGGTCAAGACCGCCTGGACTTCGACAGTTGAACTCTCTTGAGGCGTTCTGGTAGTAGGAGCCTCGAGGCCTTCTTGCTGGGCCAACTCGTGTATCATTTCCTCAATCTGGAAGGTTGTAGCCTCACTATCGACAGCCAGCCCTATAACACAAAGTCAAAAGGAAATGTCAGAACCCTTCCCTAGCTAAAAGGAAAGCCGGTTCAAAAGGACAAGGAGAGTACCTTCAGTAGCAACAATCGTTGCTATTGGCAAAACCGTCACAGGGTCACACCCTTGTATCTCTTCTTCCGAAATATGTGAGAATTTACTTGTATCTGGAAGGGCAGGTTCATCGCCAAAATTGACTTCATTGCCAGAATAATATTCATGCTCTCTGGACGACGAAGACGATAGTTTAACACAAGAAGTCTTAGCAATCGAGATCTTGCCACCAAGTACCCCGGTAGTAGGGCTGGGATTGACTACCCGCAAGCTAGGCATCAATACAGTAGGAGACCCAGGCTGCTGCACCTCATCCCTCCTCTCTTGAACTGAAGAAGACCCTGGCAGAGTTGAGACCCCTGGAATCTCAACATCATCCCTTCCTACCAGGTTAACCTCGCGTTACTCAGCCTCTTCAGTTGTAGCGGGTTCATCAGCAAGTTCTCCTTCTTCCAAGATCACGGGGCCCCTGCTGCATAGTCCACGAGGACGAAGAAGGGGGAATTCCTCTTCCTCCTCCTCTTCCTCCCTCTGTTCCTCAACACCAGAAGGGACGGCCTCGGACATTGAAGCTTCAGCGCCTAAGTCTCTCCTGGCCTTCCTTGGAATAGGCTCACCCTTGGAAGTAGAGCCATGGGGACGTTTGGACACAGCCTTTCGACTCTTTTTAGTAGGCTGCTCCTTGGATGCTGCTGCTCTTGGTTCCACCCCTGTCTCCCCTCCTGCCTCTTTCTCAGCTGCCTGGTATTCCTCCATGCCTTGCACGCGTTTGTTGGACACCAATTTGTACTTATAAGACGCTTTGATGCTTTTAATGCATGAGATGTTTATTGAGAAACCAGGCATCTTGCTAGCCTGAGAATACCAAGTGCAGAAACTGAGGCTCGTGTAGCAGTTGGGCGTCTTGTGACAAGCTGAAAATAGCCTTTGTCTTTCCAGCCACACTGTAATACCAGGCCCGAGCACCTTTAAACAAATTCCTGCTAAAGGAGAGTTTGGCATTGGGGTTACCGACATATAACTGGTCATAACCAAATTGTCGAGCAAAACGGTTCGGCATATAGGGCTCGATCGTACATGAGTTCCCTTGCCGAAAAAGCAGATACTCGGGTCTAATATTAATTGGCCACCAGAAGACTCCCGATGGCAACCTTGTGAAGTCATCTGGTCCCGCAAGGTCAGCAAATTTATCCCCGTAAGATGCACCGGTAATCTCGGGGAAGCAACGGTCGAGATGATAGCTCGAAACGTTCAGAATACATTTTCGAACGAAGAAC
Source organism: Agave tequilana (assembly GCA_038442645.1). Lineage (NCBI taxonomy): Eukaryota > Viridiplantae > Streptophyta > Magnoliopsida > Asparagales > Asparagaceae > Agave > Agave tequilana. Next base: position 138,499 of record JAVJIF010007215.1, read on the forward strand.
ATATAATAGCAAGACCAGCTTGAATTCTCTAGCTTCAGCACAAAAGGGACAAACCCCTCGGATAGAGACACCGGCGTCATCAGTGAAGGTAGTGCATAACGTACCAAGCCATCAAGTACGTGTATGGAAGCTCGATCCTGGGGTTGGGGGTCTTCACTCTTGGCTTCCCCTCTGAGTCAACCTCTGGTCTACCTTTGGAGTTGACGATGGCCTCCACTTTGCACAGGCTTTAAACCAAAGCTTGTAATCCACTTTGGATTCCAGCCACCATTGCTGGAAGGAGGGCGATAGACCTGCCATATGCCAACAAGACCGCCGGGTACACCACATCGGCGACAATCACTTCATGCGGCAGTGTCGGCACTGCGCAGTGCTTCAGCCACAGCAAAAGAAAGCCCGCCAATAGCGCTCGGTCAGAAATGGGGACCCGGGCTTGATGATGAAAACTTTCAAAAACCGTATCAGGTTTGAAAGTGTCTTCATTTGACTCCGTGGTCTAAGAACTCACAGAGGCGTCAATCCTCTCAGCGATTTCTTCATCAGTACTAGGAGCCAGAATGGTCACTGAGTGATCTTTCTCAGTTATACCGTTAAACAGGTAGTTCGCCCAAGACATCTGCTTGACACCCCTGGTTCTCTAGGAGGTTATTTGATCGCAGATGTGGAAGTGACACAACACTTCCCAGTAGGTCTCATATATTTGAGGGCTCTCCTTCCTCAATAGATGAAGCTCTTCAGAAGTTGGAACATATTCTTCATAAGGGGCGTCTCCCATAACCAGCCCCGAAACTTCATATAGCTCATGAAGGGCGAGCCCCATCTCTCCGGCCGGAGTAAAAAATGTCCCCGTTAAAGGGTTATAATGATCCAGGATGCCGTAGAAGTTATGGGAACTTTGCGGCAGGCCATACTGCACAGCCCTGACCACGTGATACAGCCCCACTTGTTCCAGCAGAGCTCCGAGTTCGACAAGGACAAATCCCACTATCTTGCCCCACCAGGATCTGTCAGAAGAATGAACCCACCCGAGCGGGCGGAAGTCAACAGGAAAATCACCCCTTACCTTCATGAACTGATTGATGAAGGTAGTGCCGAGCCTAGGGGTTTCCCCTCTTGGATACTCAGGTCTGACCAATCTGGGAAATAAACCAAAGACCTCTTTCCCATGACCGCCAGAGTGTGTTCCTTTGGCACCGAGTATGCCGAGAGAGACACCGGAGACAGATCGGGTAAGATCCCATTCCATTGCATGGTGAATAGACATATGCTGGAGATAGGATAGGGGATACATCCTCTCCATATTGGGAAGGAAGAACTTCCTATCCCCTATCTAGTGAAGCCATTTATAATCGCCGTCATGCAAGGCCCCACCATCCTCATCGATATCATTACCAAAGAAGAAAATGGGTTTCTGTAACAGAGTGCGCGAATCCGCCTCAAACACTCCGTCAGTGATAATCTCCCGGAGGGTCATCATGCTGACCTTAGAGATCTTCTCCTTTCGCTTCTTCAACTTATCAGTAGTCACAGGAGCAGTCTTCTGCAACACAAAGGTCAAGTTGTGATCAGCGCCGCCTACAAGTCCAAAGTGGCACTTTTTGGATAGAGGGTTGGAGGAGTATCGTACTGTGAAAGAGAATAACATTTAATCAGAAATCTGAAAAAAAATGATTAAGTGTTTGCACCTCAAACGTAGAAATGAATTCAGACGCGGAGATCATCAAAATCTGCGTCCAGATTCAAAAATCTACGTCCAGCCTACAGTCATTGCCCAAAAAATTTTTAAGTATCGGACTCGGACGCAAGATTCATTAAAACTTGCGTCTGATCTTACAAAACGCAAGAATCGTCTGAAGTCTGCTTCTGAACTCCCCACACTTAAAAATATTCTAAGCATTGAGTCCAAAATGCAAGGTTCAATGGGGCCCTGTGTTCAACAAACAGATACGGGCTCAAGTGGATAAAAGATGCAGAGGTCGTCAAACCTTCGTCTTGTCTATCAACTCAAGAACCGCGCCTGAAGATCAAACACAGGCGTGAGCCCGCGTTGGCGGTTCACATTCAAAAGGGATTTAATAGTTAAAAGAACTCTGTAAGCCCCTTTAATGGCAGAAACTAAATCCGATGGTTCTATTACCTAAAATAGGGGTTTCCTGTATGGAGGAACCACCCATTTGGGTTTCAGGAACGATCGCCTTTGAAGATGAAGCAGTATGCTTAGCCTTTGGTGCCATTGCGACCGAAGAATCGGTGTTGAGGATGAAAGAAACGAGAAGAATAAAGCTTCGAGTTTTCTTAACCCTAAAAGGCTCAAACGAATAAGAAGAGTCTGATGATGACTCTTGAAAGACTGTTGTCTTTTATAGGCACAGTGATTCGTAGAGATACTCAACGCCTAATCTCTGCCTGACGCGTCGCAGGCGTATTAAATGCAGCGCGAAATTCCCGCGCCAAAAAGAAAATGTCCCCTCAATTCTACTGGACATGTGGCAACGCCCTCATAAAACGGATTCACATTCAATAAAAAAAAAATCGCGTCCCTCCAAAGGTCGCGCCTTTTCAACTGGGCCGCAGTCGCGTCTACTTCACAGAACGAAAGCCGCGTCCTCATCCCAAAAGACGCGTCCCTCTAAAGGTCGCACCTTTTCAACTAGGCTAAAGTCGCATCTATCTCATGGAGCAACAGCCGCGTTTTCATCCCAAAAGACGCATCCCTACTGAAGGCGCATCTTTAAAGTAGTATAACCCCTGCGTCTACAGAACTGACGTCCAGTCCTTGCTTCTGCAATTCAGTTTAACAGTACACTGGCACAAGCAGATGACTGTTCACCCCTGGTTCAAAGTACACCAACAACAAATTCAAAGCACTTGGGAGGTCTAGACTGTGTATCTAGACACTCGCCATGATCATTTCTGACGGCTTCAAAGGGTTCCATAGTACACTCACGAAGACCATATTCTAGACAAGTCAAGCTCAGAGCATCTCAAATGATTGTCAGTCCAATCATGAGAAGAATGAACTCAACTAGAGTCCAAATTATTTCGAAATCTGCCCCAGTCAACCGCGGAATATCGAAAACTTTGGAGGGGGTTCTGTAGGCTGTCTGAAAATTACCAAAAGTCAAGTCATTAAAAAGCAGAATCCTAAACTCCAGACGCAGGGCTAATCATAGCCATCACTGTAGCACCTAGGTGCGAGGGTTGAAACCTGCGTCTCAGCATCACTGCAGCACCACGACGCGAGGGTCGAAACCTGCGTCTCAGCATCACTGCAACACCAAGATGCGAGGGTCAAAACCTGTGTCTCAGCATCACTGCAGCATTAAGACGCGAGCGTCGAAACCTGCGTCTTAGCCCCACTGCAGCACAAAGGCGCGAGAGGAGATACCCGCGTCTCAGTTATAACTGCCCTTGTTGTGGAGTGTTTCTAGGGGGCACGTTCACCTCTGGAACCTCTATAAATAGCCTCGCTTGCTATTGAGAAGGGGTCGATCAGATAATTTTGGGGAGAAGAATTTGACTTGTGAGCTTCCACAGAAAAGGAAAGAGAGCTCAACTCTTCAAGCAACTTGCTGCGTACAAGCCAATCTTTACTTACAATCTCTTTGAGATTCCTGATCGACAGGAGCTGTGTTACTCTGTCTGCCATCCAAAGAGAAAATCCCCAAGAGTTCTTGACGTTCACCCGGTCAACAGAAAACAAGATTCACTTTTCACCGCCACCTGAAGAACCCAGCATTAAACAAAGGGGAGATTCAAGTTTCAACATCTTCCTTCTCTTGTAATCAGAGTGTAAATCCATTGTAATCTTTCATTTGATTCAAAGAAATTTTACAAGGAACTTTATTCCCGTCAAACAACAATACATTGTTGGCCCAAAGGCCTATCACTCTAGTTTTGATGATGATCAACTCATGTAGTTATATTTTCTAATGATCTTGTGTTTAATTAGTGACAGATTCATTATCAAGATCTTAGTAGGTGCATAGCTCAACAAAGGATTAAATGTCAAGATTTGGAGCTAGCACGGGGTGATCCAAGGAGCTTTGGATCAAGCTTGGACCAAGTCAAGAAGATGAGAAGCCTTCAAGTGAAGACTTCAAGAAGATGAAGACTTGTGTCTAGGTATAAGATTTTGTTTTTGTTTTAGTTAAAATGTAAAGGATAGATAGTTGGTGGATTGCTCAAGTTCATATCACACACACACTCTTGATTTATGTGTTTTCATAAAAGATTTTTAGTTCTAGAAAAATACCGTTTTGGTTTTTGGTGTTTCAAATATACATGTGTTTTTAACCAAAACCTTTTTAGAACTCTCGTCCGTCCTGCTGATCTGCTCGACACACTTTTAGTTTTCTAGTCATAACTTTGATTCCTATATTCAATTAACATGATTTCTATTGCCTTTTAAAGATGACTTTCAGAGCTACATTTAATATTCAATAATCATTTTCTGATTTAAATGTTAAGAATGTCAAATATTGGGTTGAAGTCTAAAAAACAGTTTTCAGTTTCTGATTTGATACCTTTTAGTATTTTATTGGTAACTTTCAATTCCGAATTGATATTGATTTGATTTAAGTTGCATTAGAAAGAAGACTTCAATATCTACAAATTCATCCTATATACTTATTCCCAAATTCGAACGTTTTAGACCTCAAAACTGTGCTCCAAGTTAACCCATTGCACAGAGGTCGGGCGACCGGGCCGGTCGACCGACGTGCACAAAACTGTGCACGTCTGGCAGTTTTGTGCGGTCGACTGGGCCGGTCGACCGGAACTGAGAGCAGTGCTCTCTGTTCTTCTCGGTCGACCGGGCCAGTCGACCGGAGGCTGTAACGGTCAGATTTTTGACCGTTACCGGTCGACCGGGCGGTCGACCGGCAGCTCTGACAGACCCCAACGGTCAGATTTTTCTGACCTCTATAAAAGGGGGTTTTGTCATTGTTTTGAGCCAAGATTTTAGAAGAGCTTTTGTCCAGATATTTCCATTCTTTTAGCAGAGTTTTCTCCACAAAATAGAGTGCCAATATTTCCTATCAAAAGGGATTTTATCAAGAGAGTGTTTATTGTGATTTCTTGAGTTTTCCATCAAAGTTCTTTCCTTGATTTCTCACACTACACTTGAGCATCCATAGTTATATCTATCCTATAGGAGAGTGTTGTAGTGAGAGTTTTTGTAGGTGATCAAGTGTTTAGATCACCAAGATTTCATCTTGTACTTTGAGGAAGCGGGCAAGTGTGCTCGTGGTTGTTTAGGGTTCGGGTGCGAACTCTTGTAGCTTGAGGTGCGGCCTCGACGAGCCGGTGGGCTTGTGGTGTGTAAGGGACTTTGGGAGTCCGAGGGCTTGTAGGTGTTGCGGCACCAAGGAGAGATCCGGTTGGATCGTGCATAGTGGAAATCCTTCGTGTGTCGAAGGCGGGGATGTAGAGCAAGTGTGCTCGAACCTCGAAACAAACCCTTTGTGTTTGCGATTGCTCACTCTTGCTCTCTTACACTTTTTGTCTCTATTATATCTTGCATTACTTACATTGTATTTACTTTACATGCTTGATATACCCTTGTGCATATTTGATATATACTTGCGTGGGATTGTTGCTAACACTTGTATTCAACCAAGAGAGCTAACGCGGCACCTCAACCCATTCAAGGGGAATCTAGAGGAGTTTGTCCAGAGCCTCGCAAGGGGAATTCGGCAACACTCTTGTGTTATACATAAGTGTTTAATTAAAAGAAGTTTAATTTGGTCAACTTAGTTTTAATTCCGCATTATTTGTTCATAAGTGACCATTAGATTAGCCATCACCTATTCACCCCCCCTAGGTGATCTTACAATTGGTATCAGAGCTAGTGCTCTTGATATTGGGTCTAACAACCTAAGAGTTAAAGATCCTCTTTTAGGCTGATCACAAGATTTGTACACACACAATGGACTTCATGTCACCACCCACCTTTGACATTCTTAACATCCAAATTTGGAAGGTTAAGATGTCTTTGTTCCTCAAAGGACTTGGCCTTAGTGTATATCTTGCCACAACTAATAAAGAATATTGCTTAAATGGTAAGAACATTGAGGCTAATGCAAAAGCCCTTCATGCTATTAAATCAACCCTAAATGATGATTATTTATCTAGGGTTTCTAATGTTGAATCGGCTTTTGTAGCTTGGAACATCATCACCTCCCTTGGCGAAAAGGATCTATACTATGCGGGGAGCGATTCGGACGTTGGGAGCGACACCTCCAACGTATGCTACATGGTCCAAGGGGATAACCCCCTTGAGGTAAACACCGAATCCGATGATGAGGATGTAGACATGTCATATGATGAGCTTGCTACCTTTTGTCATCTTGTGCTTGAAAAATATGACATGATTAAAAGAAAAATAAAAATTTGAAAAAGAACATTGCTTGCATGCATGTAGAAAATGATTCTTTTAAAAATAAAATGGCATGCTTAGAAAAAGAAAATGAGTTTTTGAAAAATGAGAATGTTTCCCTTATGTCTAAATTAAATAATTTATGTAAAGGAAACATTGATTTGAAAAATAAAATTGATATGGTGGAAAAACAAAAAGAAGTTGTTTTTCAAGAAAATAAATCTTTAAAAAGAAAACTATGTGAAAAAGAAAAAGATTTTGTTTCTCAAAAGAAAAAGAAAATTGATCATATATCTCACCATGCTTTACATGCCACCACAAATGAGATAAATGTTTTGAAAAATAAAATGGATAATTTGAGTTCAACTTTGAACTCTTGTGCATTTAATCATACTAAGTTGGAGTCAATGTTTTCAAAGAAACAAACTCCTCATGCTCATGCACATACTCATCATGCTCATGCTTATGTTGCACATCACGATCACAATCACACTCATAAGCATCATACTAAGGTGTACACATGTACACATTGTGGCCGCAAAGGCCATTTAGCAAAATTTTGTTTTGATAAGAAACCTCATTTATATTTTGTTAAGTATAAAAGATTTTGGGATCCTTACAATAAAGCTAACCCTAAAGGACCCAAGAAAGTATGGGTACCAAAATCCCCACCCTTTGATTTTGATGTAGGTGAGGGCTCTCACAAAACGTGAGAGGATTGGTGCCTTGATAGCGGATGCAATGGACATGATGGACAAACTTTTGGATGCATTGCTATCAAGGAGAATTTTGGTGGGTCAACCACCATGCTTGGAGCTTTGGAGTTGGTAACAATTTCTAAACTCTTACTTTTTATGTTCATGCTTGTTCATTCATAATATTCATAGCATGTTCATGTTTTGTGTTGTATGTGCTTCATGTGGTATTTACATGCTTAGATGTAGAATGTGTCAAAACTTATATTTATACATGTACAAATAGTAAATTACAATTGATTCATATATGATTGAACTTCATGCTCATTTGTACCCACTATATGTATATGTATAGGCTAGTTTTGATGATTCTCTTTTATACATGTTTTTGCCTTATTTGTATGCTTTACTTCATGTATATATATATTTTTAATTCAAACCTAATAAATATACATGTATACCCGTGAGTCTCTTGCCTTCATGCAAATACCTTTGATAGACTCTTTTATTTTTGAGATATGTATGCATATTGTTAGAATTGAATTAATCATACATATACCATGAAGATTGTTGTTTTATGAAAAATGAGTTTTAAGTTGATTTGTTAAAAAAATTTGATTTATGAACTTGTTGAGCTTAAATGACATGATTGTTTAACACTCACATTTCTTGTTAAAATCATTTATGAGCCTAATAGACCATGAGTGCTTAAATTTTTTATGTATTTAGTTATGTTTATGAAAAACATATGATTTGATGTATTTGAAGGATCTTTAACTAGTTTGTCAAAAATCTATTTATACTAGTTATCTATTCTTCAAATAGTTTTTGAGATTTACACATGATCCTACTTTACAATAATTTGGATAAATTATTTTGTATTCTCAAGATTTGATGCTTCATGATTTGAATATTAGTTTAAGTGTTAGCTTTTGTCAACACTAGGATTTATACTTGTACATGTTATGGGCCACAAATAAATCTATTTATATTTGTGCTTGAATGCTTATTTGAACCCATTAGATGTGCTTGTATTGCTTAGTTTTGATGATCCCTACAATCTTAAACTTGTATTTGCCGTTTGGATTTGTATTATGATCATGTGCTTTCATTTCATGTATATGTGTATTTTGCCAAACTTTAAGATATACATGTATACCTTTTGAGTCATTTGCTTTATTGCAAATCTACTTATATGGACTCAATTATGTTTTAGGGATATGTATGTATGCTTATTGTGTTGTCAAAATATACATATACCTTGAAATATAAATTTTGGTGTAATAATAATAAAAATTTTTGTGATGGATTTCATGATTTCAAAATTTAAAGGAATATTGAGTTTTATTGCTATTTTTTCATGATACCATGTTCCACATAACACTAGCACACTCACTTCTTTTTGAAAATTTTTATGGACTTCATGGATATTAGAGTGTTTTTAGTGCCATGTGATTTACTTGTGTTTCATGAAAAATATTTTTCTAGTGCAAATTCTTCAATTGGTAGAGTTTTTCAAACTAAGCCTATTTTCAAATCTATTTTTGAAAACCCCTGCCATCCATGGGAGGATGGATGGGCGATTATGCCTTGTATGCTTCATTGAAAATCTTTTATCATGTGCATATGAAGGGTGGTAGGTTATGAGATATACACTTGATTTTATTGTTATGTCAATTGGTATCATTGAATCGTTTCAATTGGTATCAATATGAACTTATTTTGTATATACTCATATTTTGTTTCTTATATATGTATGTTTCAATTTCACTTGGTATACTCATTTCTCATACATATATATGATTTCCATGTGCTTAACTTACAATTGGCTCACATTTTTAAAAGCACAAAGTTTATGATGAAAAATAAAAATTTTTTTCATATGTTTACTATTGATATCAAAATAAATAAAAAAAATATGTTGATTTGATTTCTCAAAATGTGTTTTATTAAGTAAGTTCAAAATTTTTAAAGAAAAATTCAAAATGTTTGATTTGTATTTCCTATATGCAAGGAGAGCTTAACATCTCTCTTACATATGTATTCATGTTGAGTATATTATAAATTGAGGAGCTTGACAACTCTTCTTTATATGATATACGTGTGCAGGGGGAGCTTCACATCTCCTCTTATGCATTACATAATATGCGTTATGTGAATTAGGGCTTGTCATCCCTCTTTCATGTAATGTATATGTGTAGGGAAGCTAACTTAGCGTCTTCCTCTTCATGGATGTATATCGCATATAAATCTTTATTGATTGACTTGCATTACCCCTTCTTGATCTTTTTGTTTTTGACAAAAAGGGGGAGAAAAATTTATTTGATTTGATTTTACTTTGAACCCTTTGTTGATGATTGACAAAAAGGGGGAGAAGTATTTGAGTTATATGCATGATTTCCTTACTTAAGGGGGAGAAAGATTTTAAGTTCTTATATGCATACTTATGTTTTTTACTCATGCATAGCAAATAAATAATAAGATAAAGATTTGTTTTGTTTTATATGCACTCATTTGCATACATGTTTATGTGCTTTAATGTCATATCTATTTATCTCTAGTGATGCATGAGTTAAGGGGGAGCTTCTTTAAAGCTTTACTTTAATCCATGCATATATAACTTCATGAGTTTTGTCATCATCAAAAAGGGGGAGATTGTTGGCCCAAAGGCCTATCACTCTAGTTTTGATGATGATCAACTCATGTAGTTATATTTTCTAATGATCTTGTGTTTAATTAGTGACAGATTCATTATCAAGATCTTAGTAGGTGCATAGCTCAACAAAGGATTAAATGTCAAGATTTGGAGCTAGCACGGGGTGATCCAAGGAGCTTTGGATCAAGCTTGGACCAAGTCAAGAAGATGAGAAGCCTTCAAGTGAAGACTTCAAGAAGATGAAGACTTGTGTCTAGGTATAAGATTTTGTTTTTGTTTTAGTTAAAATGTAAAGGATAGATAGTTGGTGGATTGCTCAAGTTCATATCACACACACACTCTTGATTTATGTGTTTTCATAAAAGATTTTTAGTTCTAGAAAAATACCGTTTTGGTTTTGGTGTTTCAAATATACATGTGTTTTTAACCAAAACCTTTTTAGAACTCTCGTCCGTCCTGCTGATCTGCTCGACACACTTTTAGTTTTCTAGTCATAACTTTTGATTCCTATATTCAATTAACATGATTTCTATTGCCTTTTAAAGATGACTTTCAGAGCTACATTTAATATTCAATAATCATTTTCTGATTTAAATGTTAAGAATGTCAAATATTGGGTTGAAGTCTAAAAAACAGTTTTCAGTTTCTGATTTGATACCTTTTAGTATTTTATTGGTAACTTTCAATTCCGAATTGATATTGATTTGATTTAAGTTGCATTAGAAAGAAGACTTCAATATCTACAAATTCATCCTATATACGTATTCCCACATTCGAACGTTTTAGACCTCAAAACTGTGCTCCAAGTTAACCCATTGCACAGAGGTCGGGCGACCGGGCCGGTCGACCGACGTGCACAAAACTGTGCACGTCTGGCAGTTTTGTGCGGTCGACTGGGCCGGTCGACCGGAACTGAGAGCAGTGCTCTCTGTTCTTCTCGGTCGACCGGGCCAGTCGACCGGAGGCTGTAACGGTCAGATTTTTGACCGTTACCGGTCGACCGGGCGGTCGACCGGCAGCTCTGACAGACCCCAACGGTCAGATTTTTCTGACCTCTATAAAAGGGGGTTTTGTCATTGTTTTGAGCCAAGATTTTAGGAGAGCTTTTGTCCAGATATTTCCATTCTTTTAGCAGAGTTTTCTCCACAAAATAGAGTGCCAATATTTCCTATCAAAAGGGATTTTATCAAGAGAGTGTTTATTGTGATTTCTTGAGTTTTCCATCAAAGTTCTTTCCTTGATTTCTCACACTACACTTGAGCATCCATAGTTATATCTATCCTATAGGAGAGTGTTGTAGTGAGAGTTTTTGTAGGTGATCAAGTGTTTAGATCACCAAGATTTCATCTTGTACTTTGAGGAAGCGGGCAAGTGTGCTCGTGGTTGTTTAGGGTTCGGGTGCGAACTCTTGTAGCTTGAGGTGCGGCCTCGACGAGCCGGTGGGCTTGTGGTGTGTAAGGGACTTTGGGAGTCCGAGGGCTTGTAGGTGTTGCGGCACCAAGGAGAGATCCGGTTGGATCGTGCATAGTGGAAATCCTTCGTGTGTCGAAGGCGGGGATGTAGAGCAAGTGTGCTCGAACCTCGAAACAAACCCTTTGTGTTTGCGATTGCTCACTCTTGCTCTCTTACTCTTTTTGTCTCTATTATATCTTGCATTACTTACATTGTATTTACTTTACATGCTTGATATACCCTTGTGCATATTTGATATATACTTGCGTGGGATTGTTGCTAACACTTGTATTCAACCAAGAGAGCTAACGCGGCACCTCAACCCATTCAAGGGGAATCTAGAGGAGTTTGTCCAGAGCCTCGCAAGGGGAATTCGGCAACACTCTTGTGTTATACATAAGTGTTTAATTAAAAGAAGTTTAATTTGGTCAACTTAGCTTTAATTCCGCATTATTTGTTCATAAGTGACCATTAGATTAGCCATCACCTATTCACCCCCCTAGGTGATCTTACATATATATGCAATATATATGACCGATCATGTGTGTAGAGCATATGTGCACGTGTATGTATTCATTAGTGTAAGTCTGTATTTATGTGAGTGAATGCATGCATTTGACGAAACTGCCTTTGATCTTTGGCTCTAACGGATTGATTTGGGAAGATTTGTTTTCACCAGTTTTCATTTGCCATGATCTACCCTGATTTTCTGATTTCGAATTAATTCTGAATTAGATCAGAATTCTGATAGGCTTTTGGGCTTATTTCTGTTCCCTTTCTTTTAGCAATGGGCCTGCATTTTATAAAGAAAAATAAGACTTATTAATAGGATTTATTCGATAATAAACATGATAATGTGACAATATATATGCAATATATGTGACCGATCATGTGTGTAGAGCGTATGTGCACGTGTATGTATGTATTAGTGTAAGTCTGTATTTATGTGAGTGAATGCATGCATTTGTGTATGTGTGCGTATTGTGTACAGGAGTGTTTACGTGTATGTGTGTGCGGGTATCAGTGTATGTGTGTACATTGTGTGTTTTTATATGCATGTATATGTGTGTTCCCCTTCTTCCCTCTCTCAGCTTATATCTCTCAGTTCATGTCCCTCTCGATGTGTGTTTGTTGTGTGTTATAGTTGTACAAGAAAACTCGGACCCGATCCATCCATGAAAGACATCCGTTCAAACCCACACGTGTTGTCGATTATTACATCCATGATTGGAAGAGAAAACTCATCTTTAGAATAAGATTCATTTAGATCACAAAAATCAATGCAAACCAGAATGAAACCCACAAGATTCATTCTTTTTCATGATGGGGACAATATTAGCTACACAATCAGGGTGTTGTTCTTCTCTGATGAAACCAGAGATTTTGAGCTTCTTGACTTTTGATTCGATCACCTCCATAATCTTTGGGCGAAACCGTTATTGTTGTCGCTTGACGGGCATCGCATTCAGATTGATGTTTAGGTGATGCATAACCACCTAAGGATCAAGCCTAGGCATATCCTCATAGTTCCAGGCGAGGACATCTATATACTCTCGCACGAGACCTATTAGGAGGCTTTTGCTTTACCTCTAGACTTCCTTCTGGTAACAGTAGTTCACTGCTGGCCTTCCATGAGGTTGGGATGAACCCACATGGTCTCTCCTTGAGGAGTAGGAACAAGTACGAGACCTTTCTCCCGCTAGTGGTGTGGCTCTGTATTGATTACCCTTAATTCCCCTTTCGAGATGGGAACTAATCTGGCCGGCATTGGAGGTTGTTCCCCGAACTGAAGAAATGATGTCATGTTAACTGTCACCTTCTCTGCTCCAAGTGGAGCTCGAGCACCTCTGCATCAATCAAAACGTGGAGGATCTGTTTGAAGATGTAGCAACTATTGGTAGGGTGCCTAAGCATCTGTGGTACAAGCATTAATTAAGATTGTCAATCTTGCTTACATCCTCAGGATGTCTAGCCTAAGGAAGCTTTAGTCTGTTGCTCTTATTGAGTAACTTGAATAATGAATCAACATGCTCGTCCTTGAAGGAGTACTGCTTGTTGGCACATGGCTGGCTTGAAGCACTACCACCTCTAGCCGATTGGAGCTTAGAGGGAGACTTCATCTCTGTCGCCAGTGTGTCCTTCCTTTTAGCTTGAAAAGACGCTCCCGGCGCGCGCCTCGTCAACGTCTCGGGTCTGGGCTTGCCTTCTTCTACTTTAACCCTGGCGATGATCTCCACTGCTCGCCCGCCTTATTACATCAACTGCTTTCAGATATGGCTCTCAACCACTCCTATCTAAACTAGAAGTGAGGTTTGTAAATTGTGACGGCATGTTTCCACCAAGATGACCTGGGTCATACTGCCGGGAAATTGGAGTGCCATGTTCTAAAATCTCTCTACAAACACTTCAACCAGCTTTCCTTTCCGTTGTCTCGTCGTCAGGAAAGTTGGCATGGTAATCTTTAAATCATCTTCAATAAAAAGGGCGAGAAAAAGCAAATCCAGATCAACCCAGTTCTTGATAGAATCTTCTGGGAGCTTCATGAATCACTCAAAAGCAATCCCTTTCAGGGTGCCGATGAGTAAACATGCCAGGATGATATATTTAAAACTACATTCCTGATCAGAGACTTAAAGTAGTATATGTGTTGGTTCGGTGACCCCTTACCGTTGAAGGCCTGTAGGGTCGGAACTTTGAACTTAGGAGGGTATGGAACAAGATCCCACTCGGCCGGGTATTGATTGATACACAATATTGCATATTTTACCACATAATCCCCATGCATATTGCAAATAAATATATGATTTTTACTCATCTTCTCTATATTTTTACAGGTCCACAACTGAAATGAGAGAAAGCCCAATAATCACTTTAATTAAGCAATAATTAAAGTGATTAATTCCATAATCCCAAAAGAGCCCAAGATTTGAATTTGGATTCAGTTGAGATCCGCGCGCCAATTGGATCTTCCAGAAGGCCACGTGGATAACAACCTCGCAACCAACTCTCAACAAGAATCTGTTGCTCAACAGACCAGATCCTGCCGCAAAAACAGGGATTTTGCCGCCAAATTGCGGCAAAGATAGGGTTGTTGGATCTCGAATTTTGCGCCAACGGCCTAGGCTCTCGAAGCTTCTCTCTGATCCTATAAATACTTCACCTGAACCTGCGAGAAAAGGGAGAACAGCAAGAGAAGGAGATTAGAGATTAATTGCATGTATTTTCTTAGGTTTTTCTTTAGGTTTTAGTTCTCCTTCCTCTTCTTCCCTAGATCTTTGCAAGAGAGAGATTGTAAGAGAGAGAGAGAGCTTGTGTAAGCAAGGGTGACACTTGTGGAGCAAGGATTGATCCATTCTCTTCAACTCTACTTGAGCAAATTCTAGTATTACTTGCTTTCTTTAATTCATGCTTTTATTTCCTTGCAATTTTACTTCATGCTTGCTTTTATTTTCTTTTAATGGCTTATAGCTAACTTTTCTACATGTACTAGCTAACACTAATCTTGCTTAACTTCTAACTCATGGGTGATTGCTTAAGTTCATCTTGCAAGTTGGATGGCCTTCTCTTCTCCGATGGGTAAAACCCCCCGTCATCCAAGTGAGAAAGTAATTAGGTCAACACGCAAGACAAATCTATGCCGATGAATCAACATGAGGCAAGCATCACTATCAAGGAGATTAGTAAGTTAGCAAGTTAGTTTGCTAGTCATGGTTTTCTTCATCTTCATTCTTGATTTCTTTTCCTTTTCCATCAGGAACAATTCCACCATTTCTTTCATTTCTTGTTCCATGATTGTTTTATTCTTTTAAGAACAAAGAAGACACTTCGTTTTACTTTCTTCACTACGGACCGTAACGCTTCCATCGCTAGCTCTCCCTGAGAATCGACTCGGTATAGCTCTATGCTATAACGGAGATAGGAAAGGGTACATTAAACATATTGAATACATTTGTGGAGTGATACAAGCACTTGAGGTTGTTTCTAAACCTTATCTCTCTTTCCATTGAATATATTTGTGTGTAAACTATACTCCACAATACGACACCTTTCCGTCTAATCAAGGAGATTAGTAAGTTAGCAAGTTAGTTAGCTAGTCATTGGTAGATGCTAACATAGGATTTTTCATTTTCTTTTTAGACCTTTTATTTTTATTTTTAGGATTTTCATTTTCTTTTTAGATTTTATCTTTCTTAGTAGATTTTCTATTTTCTTTTAGATTTTACTTTTTCTATTTTAGAAATAAAAAAATATATAATAAAAAAAAAACTTTTTGAAATAAGAGACAAATGTTTTGATCTATTTTTAAGAAAATTAAGATGTATCTTAGAAATTAAGAAAGCCTTAATTATGACATCTTAAACCTAGTTGAAATAATAGATCTTGTTTGAAATTATAGGTTAAGTAAGAAAAATTGGTGAGATATTTCTATCTTGAATTTTTTGCCTTAGATTGTATGCACTTCACACTTACACATTTCTTGGAATGGAGACAAAGACCAAAAATGCCACATATATAAATAAAAAAAATATATATAATAAAATAAAACATCACCTATTAAGCTGGATCATTATGCCTCAAGAAGCATGATTATTCACGCCTAACGGTGGTAAAGGAAATAAATAATCCCCTTTAGTTTTGTGGCCTTTTTACTCGAGACCTTAAACCCGAGGGATGTTTTCTCATCTGGTGCCCTAAGACCGTCTGGTTTGGGAGTCATCGGTTAAAGGCTCGCTACAAGGGTAAACTAGAAAGCCTAAACTAAGGGAAGAAGAAAAAAAAGAAAAAAATATATATATAAATAAATAAATGGCTTGATGGTTGGAGTTGAAATCCCAGAAATTTTCACTGAGCACGGTGTGCATATTATCTAGGTTTTATGAAAGATAAAGTATTCAATCCAATTTTGAATTCTTACCTTAATTGAAGACAAGATCTTGCATGGAGACTAAGTTTAAGGAAGAATGATTATAGGTGGACTTATGACCTTAGATCACTTATATTTTTGCAAAAATAGTTCGAAAACGTGTCTCTCTTTCAAAATGCATTTTCAAAATACTAACATTTTGTCTTCTTTCTTTATGGATTTTGTGGGTGTAATCCGCTGAAAACCCTCAGGAGACAACACTCCTCCTTTAGGGTAACCTAGAGGTTTAACGGCTTGTTGCACAAGCTCAGTGCAATCGCGTCACCTGCGAAAGTGGTGTAATAAAATTGGTAGTATAGTCTTTTCTTTTTCTTTGTTTTGCTCAGGACGAGCAAAAGAATAAGTGTGGGGGTGTGATTGATACACAATATTGCATATTTTACCACATAATCCCCATGCATATTGCAAATAAATATATGATTTTTACTCATCTTCTCTATATTTTTACAGGTCCACAACTGAAATGAGAGAAAGCCCAATAATCACTTTAATTAAGCAATAATTAAAGTGATTAATTCCATAATCCCAAAAGAGCCCAAGATTTGAATTTGGATTCAGTTGAGATCCGCGCGCCAATTGGATCTTCCAGAAGGCCACGTGGATAACAACCTCGCAACTAACTCTCAACAAGAATCTGTTGCTCAACAGACCAGATCCTGCCGCAAAAACAGGGATTTTGCCGCCAAATTGCGGCAAAGATAGGGTTGTTGGATCTCGGATTTTGCGCCAACGGCCTAGGCTCTCGAAGCTTCTCTCTGATCCTATAAATACTTCACCTGGACCTGCGAGAAAAGAGAGAACAGCAAGAGAAGGAGATTAGAGATTAGTTGCATGTATTTTCTTAGGTTTTTCTTTAGGTTTTAGTTCTCCTTCCTCTTCTTCCCTAGATCTTTGCAAGAGAGAGATTGTAAGAGAGAGAGAGCTTGTGTAAGCAAGGGTGACACTTGTGGAGCAAGGATTGATCCATTCTCTTCAACTCTACTTGAGCAAATTCTAGTATTACTTGCTTTCTTTAATTCATGCTTTTATTTCCTTGCAATTTTACTTCATGCTTGCTTCTATTTTCTTTTAATGGCTTATAGCTAACTTTTCTACATGTACTAGCTAATAGTAATCTTGCTTAACTTCTAACTCATGGGTGATTGCTTAAGTTCATCTTGCAAGTTGGATGGCCTTCTCTTCTCCGTGGGTAAAACCCCCCGTCATCCAAGTGAGAAAGTAATTAGGTCAACACGCAAGACAAATCTATGCCGATGAATCAACATGAGGCAAGCATCACTATCAAGGAGATTAGTAAGTTAGCAAGTTAGTTAGCTAGTCATGGTTTTCTTCATCTTCATTCTTGATTTCTTTTCCTTTTCCATCATGAACAATTCCACCATTTCTTTCATTTCTTGTTCCATGATTGTTTTATTCTTTTAAGAACAAAGAAGACACTTCGTTTTACTTTCTTCACTACGGACCGTAACGCTTCCATCGCTAGCTCTCCCTGAGAATCGACTCGGTATAGCTCTATACTATAACGGAGATAGGAAAGGGTACATTAAACATATTGAATACATTTGTGGAGTGATACAAGCACTTGAGATTGTTTCTAAACCTTATCTCTCTTTCCATTGAATATATTTGTGTGCAAACTATACTCCACAATACGACTCTTTGCAAGAGAGAGATTGTAAGAGAGAGAGAGCTTGTGTAAGCAAGGGTGACACTTGTGGTGCGTATTGTATGCAGTAGTGATTGATACACAATATTGCATATTTTACCACATAATCCCCATGCATATTGCAAATAAATATATGATTTTTACTCATCTTCTCTATATTTTTACAGGTCCACAACTGAAATGAGAGAAAGCCCAATAATCACTTTAATTAAGCAATAATTAAAGTGATTAATTCCATAATCCCAAAAGAGCCCAAGATTTGAATTTGGATTCAGTTGAGATCCGCGCGCCAATTGGATCTTCCAGAAGGCCACGTGGATAACAACCTCGCAACCAACTCTCAACAAGAATCTGTTGCTCAACAGACCAGATCCTGCCGCAAAAACAGGGATTTTGCCGCCAAATTGCGGCAAAGATAGGGTTGTTGGATCTCGGATTTTGCGCCAACGGCCTAGGCTCTCGAAGCTTCTCTCTGATCCTATAAATACTTCACCTGGACCTGCGAGAAAAGAGAGAACAGCAAGAGAAGGAGATTAGAGATTAGTTGCATGTATTTTCTTAGGTTTTTCTTTAGGTTTTAGTTCTCCTTCCTCTTCTTCCCTAGATCTTTGCAAGAGAGAGATTATAAGAGAGAGAGAGAGCTTGTGTAAGCAAGGGTGACACTTGTGGAGCAAGGATTGATCCATTCTCTTCAACTCTACTTGAGAAAATTCTAGTATTACTTGCTTTCTTTAATTCATGCTTTTATTTCCTTGCAATTTTACTTCATGCTTGCTTTTATTTTCTTTTAATGGCTTATAGCTAACTTTTCACATGTACTAGCTAACACTAATCTTGCTTAACTTCTAACTCATGGGTGATTGCTTAAGTTCATCTTGCAAGTTGGATGGCCTTCTCTTCTCCGATGGGTAAAACCCCCCGTCATCCAAGTGAGAAAGTAATTAAGTCAACACGCAAGACAAATCTATGCCGATGAATCAACATGAGGCAAGCATCACTATCAAGGAGATTAGTAAGTTAGCAAGTTAGTTAGCTAGTCATGGTTTTCTTCATCTTCATTCTTGATTTCTTTTCCTTTTCCATCATGAACAATTCCACCATTTCTTTCATTTCTTGTTCCATGATTGTTTTATTCTTTTAAGAACAAAGAAGACACTTTGTTTTACTTTCTTCACTACGGACCGTAACGCTTCCATCGCTAGCTCTCCCTGAGAATCGACTCGGTATAGCTCTATGCTATAACGGAGATAGGAAAGGGTACATTAAACATATTGAATACATTTGTGGAGTGATACAAGCACTTGAGGTTGTTTCTAAACCTTATCTCTCTTTCCAATGAATATATTTGTGTGCAAACTATACTCCACAATACGACATCTTTGCAAGAGAGAGATTGTAAGAGAGAGAGAGCTTGTGTAAGCAAGGGTGACACTTGTGGTGCGTATTATATGCAGTAGTGATTGATACACATATTGCATATTTTACCACATAATCCCCATGCATATTGCAAATAAATATATGATTTTTACTCATCTTCTCTATATTTTTACAGGTCCACAACTGAAATGAGAGAAAGCCCAATAATCACTTTAATTAAGCAATAATTAAAGTGATTAATTCCATAATCCTAAAAGAGCCCAAGATTTGAATTTGGATTCAGTTAAGATCCGCGCGCCAATTGGATCTTCCAGAAGGCCACGTGGATAACAACCACGCAACCAACTCTCAACAAAAATCTGTTGCTCAACAGACCAGATCCTGCCGCAAAAACAAGGATTTTGCCGCCAAATTGCGGCAAAGATAGGGTTGTTGGATCTCGGATTTTGCGCCAACGGCCTAGGCTCTCGAAGCTTCTCTCTGATCCTATAAATACTTCACCTGGACCTGTGAGAAAAGAGAGAACAGCAAGAGAAGGAGATTAGAGATTAGTTGCATGTATTTTCTTAGGTTTTTCTTTAGGTTTTAGTTCTCCTTCCTCTTCTTCCCTAGATCTTTGCAAGAGAGAGATTGTAAGAGAGAGAGAGCTTGTGTAAGCAAGGGTGACACTTGTGGAGCAAGGATTGATCCACTCTCTTCAACTCTACTTGAGCAAATTCTAGTATTACTTGCTTTCTTTAATTCATGATTTTATTTCCTTGCAATTTTACTTCATGCTTGCTTTTATTTTCTTTTAATGGCTTATAGCTAACTTTTCTACATGTACTAGCTAACACTAATCTTGCTTAACATCTAACTCATGGGTGATTGCTTAAGTTCATCTTGCAAGTTGGATGGCCTTCTCTTCTCCGATGGGTAAAACCCCCCGTCATCCAAGTGAGAAAGTAATTAGGTCAACACGCAAGACAAATCTATGTCGATGAATCAACATGAGGCAAGCATCACTATCAAGGAGATTAGTAAGTTAGCAAGTTAGTTAGCTAGTCATGGTTTTCTTCATCTTCATTCTTGATTTCTTTTCCTTTTCCATCATGAACAATTCCACCATTTCTTTCATTTCTTGTTCCATGATTGTTTTATTCTTTTAAGAACAAAGAAGACACTTCGTTTTACTTTCTTCACTACGGACCGTAACGCTTCCATCGCTAGCTCTCCCTGAGAATCGACTCGGTATAGCTCTATGCTATAACGGAGATAGGAAAGGGTACATTAAACATATTGAATACATTTGTGGAGTGATACAAGCACTTGAGGTTGTTTCTAAACCTTATCTCTCTTTCCATTGAATATAATTGTGTGCAAACTATACTCCACAATACGACACCTTTCCCGTCTAATCAAAAATGGCGCCGTTGCCGGGGAGAGCAACGGATTTTCTTTAAAGTGAGAAACTAAACGAATTTTCTTCTCTGTTGCAGGTTACAGGTTGAAGAAACAGCAAAATTTGCATTGCAGTGACATATAAGTGGACCTGGGCCTCTGCTCTCGAAAGCAGAGACCAGGATCCCTCAGTTTTGCCGCAATTTCTGGGTTTTTGCCGCAGATTTGCGGCAATTCTGAGATCACTACTGACCATATTTCTGCAGGGCTTCTGGTTCTGCAAAATACATCTGCTGCAGTACTTAATTTCTTGTATTCTTCACCATACTCCTGCTAATTATAATAACAGTAAAACATTGGTTGAAACGTTAA
Organism: Agave tequilana; assembly: GCA_038442645.1. Taxonomy (NCBI): domain Eukaryota; kingdom Viridiplantae; phylum Streptophyta; class Magnoliopsida; order Asparagales; family Asparagaceae; genus Agave; species Agave tequilana. Next base: position 159,400 of record JAVJIF010007215.1, read on the forward strand.
AAATTGTTTAGACATTTGCATTTCTAGGCACGTGTCTTTCAATTCATTTACTTTTACTGTTGAAGAGTGCTGGAGGCAAGGTACGTTTCGCATTGCATGTAGACTAGGAATCATCTCTTGCTTGATTTTCATGCTTTGAGTGTATCCTAATTATATCTCTTGTACACTTGCACAAATCGATTTTAAGGGCATAATCCATAAATAAGATAAGGTGGGGATTTCATTACCCTTTCCTTAGCCCAAAAACCACCATCCCAGCACTCACTAACCCAAGCCTAATTTAATTAAAAAATAGACGTTGGCCCTAGGGACATCTCGGACTCATCTAGGAGATTATCCTAAGGGGAAAAGTGTTGGAATTTAACTCTTGCAAAATCAGTGTCTAGGAAAGGGATTGAGGGCTGAAAGCCCGAAGGTTGCTGGTTACTTAATTAAGGAACGTCTCTGACGGAAAACCTCCCACCAACCTTGCCCTTCCCTGGCTGATTAGCTTGTGGTCAAAGTCTACACTAAACCTCCCGTGGACGGTCTAATCAGTTAGGAGTCGTCTAGGTCATAGGTCTACCTTAACTTGGGTTAAGAAATTTTTCTTTTTGTTTGTTTATTTGTTTGTTTCTTTTTGTTTGTGATTTTTTGTGTGATATGGCATTCAACAATTCTTTCCATCCTAATAATAATCCATATTTCACACAGTCTCCATCATATTCGGATAATTCCAACCCGGCGTTTTACAATACGCACCAACCACATACAACGGGTTGTCCTTATCCGAATCATTATGACCCATACCCCCCATCTAATAACTATAATTTCCATAATTATTTCAACTCTTCACCGAGTCAGTGGGGATTCACTTACCCCGAGCATAATTTCCAACCACTTTATCTTCCTTCTCCACCCAGTCCACAATATTTTCAAGACACAGACTCATTTCCACCAGTCCAAAATAGAACAGCATCAATTTTGGAAATGAGTATGCGTGAGTCCACACAAAAGTCACCTAATCCAATGGACTCACAATTTCACTATCACTTCCAAGACAACACTTCATCTTTTCATCAAAACAATGAATTTATCAATTATGGAAAGATGCTTGAAGACATGACTCATGCCCAAAATGCTAGAAATCGTGACATAGATATGATGATCGAATCTTTACGTTCTCACCGTTTGACCAGATCAGGTGTCACTAGCCACTCTGTTAAAACCGATGAGTCATGTAGTTTTGGAAATCAAGATTCTATTTCAGCACACCCACCTGAACTTGTCCAAACTTCAAATCCCACTGATAGTTTGGCTAGTTTTCCTTTTCCTGAAATAGAACTTGAAAATGATTATGATCCTGAACCCCAACTTAGTGATTCAATTCTACTTTCTGATTCAATTATGACTCTGGTGTCTTCACCTGATTTCACTCCATTTCCCGAGTCAGTATTGGATCCAATTCCTATCAATTTTGAAATTGAATCACCAATCTTTTATGATGATCATATTGAACTTGACCAATTTTATACTTTTGAAAGTCCATTTGATAAATTGGCAAGTTCACATTTTTATGGAATTGAACTACATGAGGAATATGATCTTGAACCCCAACTTCGTGATTCACTTCTTTTTCCTGATTCAATAATGACTCCGGTAACTTTACCTGACTTCAATCTTTTCCCGGAGTCGACATTGGATCCTGTACCAATTCATAATGAAGTTGAATCACCCATCTTTGAGGATCATATTGAACTTGACCAATTCTACACTTCTGAAGATACTATTGACAAATTGGCAAGTTCTTCATGTATTGAACTACATATGGAATGTGACCTAGATTCTCACTATCTCTTTACTTCTGAAACTGATTGTACAATTCTATCAGAAGATGTTGACTTAAGTTTCGAAGAATTGTATGGTGATGAGCTAGAATTTCTTAATATTGGAAGTAAAGAGATATCACCCATAGTAGGTCACATCCCATTGTTGGAAAATGATCGTTGACTTGAGCTTCATTTTCTTGACTTGGACCAAATTCCTGAACTCACTTCGACTCCTACGCCTTCACTTGACTTCGGTCACCTTCCTGAGTCAGTATTCGTTCCTATCCTTCCTGAGTCCAAGTCAACCGTTTTGTCATTTCATACACTATTCTGGGACAAGGTGGTTGACAAATTTGACTCTGAAATTTATTATGGAAAATGGAAATTAGATGGGGTCATGTACTTAATAAAAATCTTTCAAGGATTTATCTTTTTAGTGGGTCATATTCATGATAATTTTGGTGGGTTCCTCAAAACCCAAAGAAAAGTTGATTGGGCCATGTTTCGTGGACCAATCAGACCACCACCGGAACCACCACCTTAAGGTAATTTTTTCCTTCCCTTTCTATTTTGTTTCATGCATACATATATCATGATGCATTGAGGACAATGCATGAAATAAGTGTGGGGGAGGGTTTACTAACATAGAGTTTTTAGATTTTCTTTCTTTTACATTTCTTTTACAAAAATAGAAATAAAAAAAAACTTTTTGAAATAAGAGACAAAGTTTAGATCTATTTTTAAGAAAATTAAGATGTATCTTAGAAATTAAGAAAGCCTTAATTATGACATCTTAAACCTAGTTGAAATAATAGATCTTGTTTGAAATTATAGGCTAAGTAAGTAAAATTGGTGAGATATTTTTATCTTGAATTTTTACCTTAGATAAATATGCACTTTACACTTACACATTTCTTGGGATGGAAACAAAGACCAAAATGCCATAAAAATAATAAAAAAAAAGAAAAAAATATATAAATAAAACATCACTTATTAAGCTGGATAATTATGCCTCAAGAAGCATGGTTATTCACGCCTAACGGTGAAAAATATCACTCATTAAGCTGGAGAATTATGCCTCAAGAAGCATGGTTATTCACGCCTAACGGTGATCAAAAAGAATAATCCCCTTTAGTTTTGTGACCTTTTTCACTCGAGACCTTAAACCCGAGGGATGTTTTCTCATCTGGTGCCCTAAGACCGTCTAGTTTGGGAGTCATCGGTTAAAGGCTCGCTACAAGGGTGAACTAGAAAGCCTAAACTAAGGGAAGAAAAAGAAAAAATATATATATATATAAATAAATGGCTTAATGGTGGAGTTGAAATCCCAAAAATTTTTACTAAGCACGGTGTGCATACTATCTAGGATTTATGAAAGATAAAGTATTCAATCCAATTTTGAATTCTTACCTTAATTGAAGACAAGATCTTGCATAGAGACTAAGTTTAAGAAAGAATGATTATAGGTGGACTTATGACCTTAGATCACTTATATTTTTGCAAAAATAGTTCGAAAACATGTCTCTCTTTCAAAATGAATTTTCAAAACACTAACATTTGTCTTCTTTCTTTATGGATTTTGTGGGTGCAATCCGCTGAAAACCCTCAGGAGACAACACTCCTCCTCTAGGGTAACCTAGAGGTTTAACGGCTTGTTGCACACGCTCAGTGCAATCGCGTCACCTGCGAAAGTGGTGTAATAAAATTGGTAGTATAGTCTTTTCTTTTTCTTTGTTTTGCTCGGGACGAGCAAAAGAATAAGTGTGGCGGTGTGATTGATACACAATATTGCATATTTTACCACATAATCCCCATGCATATTGCAAATAAATATATGATTTTTACTCATCTTCTCTATATTTTTACAGGTCCACAACTGAAATGAGAGAAAGCCCAATAATCACTTTAATTAAGCAATAATTAAAGTGATTAATTCCATAATCCCAAAAGAGCCCAAGATTTGAATTTGGATTCAGTTGAGATCCGCGCGCCAATTGGATCTTCCAGAAGGCCACGTGGATAACAACCTCGCAACCAACTCTCAACAAGAATCTGTTGCTCAACAGACCAGATCCTGCCGCAAAAACAGGGATTTTGCCGCCAAATTGCGGCAAAGATAGGGTTGTTGGATCTCGGATTTTGCGCCAACGGCCTAGGCTCTCGAAGCTTCTCTCTGATCCTATAAATAATTCACCTGGACCTGCGAGAAAAGAGAGAACAGCAAGAGAAGGAGATTAGAGATTAGTTGCATGTATTTTCTTAGGTTTTTCTTTAGGTTTTAGTTCTCCTTCCTCTTCTTCCCTAGATCTTTGCAAGAGAGAGATTGTAAGAGAGAGAGAGAGAGAGCTTGTGTAAGCAAGGGTGACACTTGTGGAGCAAGGATTGATCCATTCTCTTCAACTCTACTTGAGCAAATTCTAGTATTACTTGCTTTCTTTAATTCATGCGTTTATTTCCTTGCAATTTTACTTCATGCTTGCTTTTATTTTCTTTTAATGGCTTATAGCTAACTTTTCTACATGTACTAGCTAACACTAATCTTGCTTAACTTCTAACTCATGGGTGATTGCTTAAGTTCATCTTGCAAGTTGGATGGCCTTCTCTTCTCCGATGGGTAAAACCCCCCGTCATCCAAGTGAGAAAGTAATTAGGTCAACACGCAAGACAAATCTATGCCGATGAATCAACATGAGGCAAGCATCACTATCAAGGAGATTAGTAAGTTAGCAAGTTAGTTAGCTAGTCATGGTTTTCTTCATCTTCATTCTTGATTTCTTTTCCTTTTCCATCATGAACAATTCCACCATTTCTTTCATTTCTTGTTCCATGATTGTTTTATTCTTTTAAGAACAAAGAAGACACTTCGTTTTACTTTCTTCACTACGGACCGTAACGCTTCCATCGCTAGCTCTCCCTGAGAATCGACTCGGTATAGCTCTATGCTATAACGGAGATAGGAAAGGGTACATTAAACATATTGAATACATTTGTGGAGTGATACAAGAACTTGAGGTTGTTTCTAAACCTTATCTCTCTTTCCATTGAATATAATTGTGTGCAAACTATACTCCACAATACGACACCTTTCCCGTCTAATCAAAAAATGGCGCCGTTGCCGGGGAGAGCAACAGATTTTCTTTAAAGTGAGAAACTAAACGAATTTTCTTCTCTGTTGCAGGTTACAGGTTGAAGAAACAGCAAAATTTGCATTGCAGTGACATATAAGTCGACCTGGGCCTCTGCTCTCGAAAGCAGAGACCAGGATCCCTCAGTTTTGCCGCAATTTCTGGGTTTTTGTCGCAGATTTGCGGCAATTCTGAGATCACTACTGACCATATTTCTGCAGGACTTCTGGTTCTGCAAAATACATCTGCTGTAGTACTTAATTTCTTGTATTCTTCACCATACTCCTGCTAATTATAATAACAGTAAAACATTGGTTGAAACGTTAAAAATTGTTTAGACATTTGCATTTCTAGGCACGTGTCTTTCAATTCATTTACTTTTACTGTTGAAGAGTGCTGGAGGCAAGGTACGTTTCGCATTGCATGTAGACTAGGAATCATCTCTTGCTTGATTTTCATGCTTTGAGTGTATCCTAGTTATATCTCTTGTACACTTGCACAAATCGATTTTAAGGGCATAATCCATAAATAAGATAAGGTGGGGATTTCATTACCCTTTCCTTAGCCCAAAAACCACCATCCCAGCACTCACTAACCCAAGCCTAATTTAATAAAAAAATAGACGTTGGCCCTAGGGACATCTCGGACTCATCTAGGAGATTATCCTAAGGGGAAAAAGTGTTGGAATTTTACTCTTGCAAAATCAGTTTCTAGGAAAGGGATTGAGGGCCGAAAGCCCGAAGGTTGCTGGTTACTTAATTAAGGAACGTCTCTGACGGAAAACCTCCCACCAACCTTGCCCTTCCCTGGATGATTAGCTTGTGATCAAAGTCTACACTAAACCTCCCATGGACGGTCTAATCAGTTAGGAGTCGTCTAGGTCATAGGTCTACCTTAACTTGGGTTAAGAAATTTTCTTTTTGATTGTTTATTTGTTTGTTTCTTTTTGTTTGTGATTTTTGTGTGATATGGCATTCAACAATTCTTTCCATCCTAATAATAATCCATATTTCACACAGTCTCCATCATATTCGGATAATTCCAACCCGGCGTTTTACAATACGCACCAACCACATACACCGGGTTGGCCTTATCCGAATCATTATGACCCATACCCCCCATCTAATAACTATAATTTCTATAATTATTTCAACTCTTCACCGAGTCAGTGGGGATTCACTTACCCCGAGCATAATTTCCAACCACTTTATCTTCCTTCTCCACCCAGTCCACAATATTTTCAAGACACAGACTCATTTCCACCAGTCCAAAATAGAACACTATCAATTTTGGAAATGAGTATGCGTGAGTCCACACAAAAGTCACCAAATCCAATGGACTCACAATTTCACTATCACTTACAAGACAACACTTCATCTTTTCATCAAAACAATGAATTTATCAGTTATGGAAAGATGCTTGAAGACATGACTCATGCCCAAAATGCTAGAAATCGTGACATAGATATGATGGTCGAATCTTTACGTTCTCACCGTTTGACCAGATCAGGTGTCACTAGCCACTCTGTTAAAACCGATGAGTCATATAGTTTTGGAAATCAATTATTTCAGCACACCCACCTGAACTTGTCCAAACTTCAAATCCCACTGATAGTTTGGCTAGTTTTCCTTTTCCTGAAATAGAACTTGAAAATGATTATGATCCTGAACCCCAACTTAGTGATTCAATTCTACTTTCTGATTCAATTATGACTCCGGTGTCTTCACCTGATTTCACTCCATTTCCCGAGTCAGTATTGGATCCAATTCCTATCAATTTTGAAATTAAATCACCAATCTTTTATGATGATCATATTGAACTTGATCAATTTCATACTTTTGAAAGTCCATTTGATAAATTGGCAAGTTCACATTTTTGTGGAATTGAACTACATGAGGAATATGATCTTGAACCCCAACTTCGTGATTCACTTCTTTTTCCTGATTCAATAATGACTCCGGTAACTTTACCTGACTTCAATCTTTTCCCGGAGTCGACATTGGATCCTGTACCAATTCATAATGAAGTTGAATCACCCATCTTTGAGGATCATATTGAACTTGACCAATTCTACACTTCTGAAGATACTATTGACAAATTGGCAAGTTCTTCATGTATTGAACTACATATGGAATGTGACCTAGATTCTCACTATCTCTTTACTTCTGAAACTGATTGTACAATTCTATCAGAAGATGTTGACTTAAGTTTCGAAGAATTGTATGGTGATGAGCTAGAATTTCTTAATATTGGAAGTAAAGAGATATCACCCATAGTAGGTCACATCCCATTGTTGGAAAATGATTGTGGACTTGAGCTTCATTTTCTTGACTTGGACCAAATTCCTGAACTCACTTCGACTCCTACACCTTCACTTGACTTCGGTCACCTTCCTGAGTCAGTATTCGTTCCTATCCTTCCTGAGTCTAAGTCAACCGTTCTGTCATTTCATACACCATTCTGGGACAAGGTGGTTGACAAATTTGACTCTGAAATTTATTATGGAAAATGGAAATTAGATGGGGTCATGTACTTAATAAAAATCTTTCAAGGATTTATCTTTTTAGTGGGTCATATTCATGATATTTTTGGTGGGTTCCTCAAAATCTAAAGAAAAGTTGATTGGGCCATGTTTCGTGGACCAATCAGACCACCACCGAACCACCACCTTAAGGTAATTTTTTCCTTCCCTTTCTATTTTGTTTCATGCTTACATATATCATGATGCATTGAGGACAATGCATGAAATAAGTGTGGGGGAGGGTTTACTAACATAGAGTTTTTAGATTTTCTTTCTTTTACATTTCTTTTACAAAAATAGAAATAAAAAAAAACTTTTTGAAATAAGAGACAAAGTTTAGATCTATTTTTAAGAAAATTAAGATGTATCTTAGAAATTAAGAAAGCCTTAATTATGACATCTTAAACCTAGTTGAAATAATAGATCTTGTTTGAAATTATAGGCTAAGTAAGTAAAATTGGTGAGATATTTTTATCTTGGATTTTTACCTTAGATAAATATGCACTTTACACTTACACATTTCTTGGGATGGAAACAAAGACCAAAATGCCATAAAAATAATAAAAAAAAAGAAAAAAATATATAAATAAAACATCACTTATTAAGCTGGATAATTATGCCTCAAGAAGCATGGTTATTCACGCCTAACGGTGAAAAATATCACTCATTAAGCTGGAGAATTATGCCTCAAGAAGCATGGTTATTCACGCCTAATGGTGATCAAAAAGAATAATCCCCTTTAGTTTTGTGGCCTTTTTCACTCGAGACCTTAAACCCGAGGGATGTTTTCTCATCTGGTGCCCTAAGGCCGTCTGGTTTGGGAGTCATCGGTTAAAGGCTCGCTACAAGGGTGAACTAGAAAGCCTAAACTAAGGGAAGAAAAAGAAAAAAAAATAAATATATATAAATAAATGGCTTAATGGTTGGAGTTGAAATCCCAGAAATTTTCACTAAGCACGGTGTGCATACTATCTAGGTTTTATGAAAGATAAAGTATTCAATCCAATTTTGAATTCTTACCTTAATTGAAGATAAGATCTTGCATAGAGACTAAGTTTAAGAAAGAATGATTATAGGTGGACTTATGACCTTAGATCACTTATATTTTTGCAAAAATAGTTCGAAAACATGTCTCTCCTTCAAAATGAATTTTCAAAACACTAACATTTGTCTTCTTTCTTTATGGATTTTGTGGGTGCAATCCGCTGAAAAACCCTCAGGAGACAACACTCCTCCTCTAGGGTAACCTAGAGGTTTAACGGCTTGTTGCACACGCTCAGTGCAATCGCGTCACCTGCGAAAGTGGTGTAATAAAATTGGTAGTATAGTCTTTTCTTTTTCTTTTTTTTTGCTCGGGACGAGCAAAAGAATAAGTGTGGGGTGTGATTGATACACAATATTGCATATTTTACCACATAATCCCCATGCATATTGCAAATAAATATATGATTTTTACTCATCTTCTCTATATTTTTACAGGTCCACAACTGAAATGAGAGAAAGCCCAATAATCACTTTAATTAAGCAATAATTAAAGTGATTAATTCCATAATCCCAAAAGAGCCCAAGATTTGAATTTGGATTCAGTTGAGATCCGCGCGCCAATTGGATCTTCCAAAAGGCCACGTGGATAACAACCTCGCAACCAACTCTCAACAAGAATCTGTTGCTCAACAGACCAGATCCTGCCGCAAAAACAGGGATTTTGCCGCCAAATTGCGGCAAAGATAGGGTTGTTGGATCTCGGATTTTGCGCCAACGGCCTAGGCTCTCGAAGCTTCTCTCTGATCCTATAAATACTTCACCTGGACCTGCGAGAAAAGAGAGAACAGCAAGAGAAGGAGATTAGAGATTAGTTGCATGTATTTTCTTAGGTTTTTCTTTAGGTTTTAGTTCTCCTTCCTCTTCTTCCCTAGATCTTTGCAAGAGAGAGATTATAAGAGAGAGAGAGAGAGCTTGTGTAAGCAAGGGTGACACTTGTGGAGCAAGGATTGATCCATTCTCTTCAACTCTACTTGAGAAAATTCTAGTATTACTTGCTTTCTTTAATTCATGCTTTTATTCCTTGCAATTTTACTTCATGCTTGCTTTATTTTCTTTTAATGGCTTATAGCTAACTTTTCACATGTACTAGCTAACACTAATCTTGCTTAACTTCTAACTCATGGGTGATTGCTTAAGTTCATCTTGCAAGTTGGATGGCCTTCTCTTCTCCGATGGGTAAAACCCCCCGTCATCCAAGTGAGAAAGTAATTAAGTCAACACGCAAGACAAATCTATGCCGATGAATCAACATGAGGCAAGCATCACTATCAAGGAGATTAGTAAGTTAGCAAGTTAGTTAGCTAGTCATGGTTTTCTTCATCTTCATTCTTGATTTCTTTTCCTTTTCCATCATGAACAATTCCACCATTTCTTTCATTTCTTGTTCCATGAATGTTTTATTCTTTTAAGAACAAAGAAGACACTTCGTTTTACTTTCTTCACTACGGACCGTAACGCTTCCATCGCTAGCTCTCCCTGAGAATCGACTCGGTATAGCTCTATGCTATAACGGAGATAGGAAAGGGTACATTAAACATATTGAATACATTTGTGGAGTAATACAATCATTTGAGGTTGTTTCTAAACCTTATCTCTCTTTCCATTGAATATATTTGTGTGCAAACTATACTCCACAATACGACACCTTTCCCGTCCAAACAAAAATGGCGCCGTTGCTGGGGAGAGCAACGGATTTTCTTTAAAGTGAGAAACTAAACAAATTTTCTTCTCTGTTGCAGGTTACAGGTTGAAGAAACAGCAAAATTTGCATTGCAGTGACATATAAGTGGACCTGGGCCTCTGCTCTCGAAAGCAGAGACCAGGATCCCTCAGTTTTGCCGCAATTTCTGGGTTTTTGCCGCAGATTTGCGGCAATTCTGAGATCACTACTGACCATATTTCTGCAGGGCTTCTGGTTCTGCAAAATACATCTGCTGCAGTACTTAATTTCTTGTATTCTTCACCATACTCCTGCTAATTATAATAACAGTAAAACATTGGTTGAAACGTTAAAAATTGTTTAGACATTTGCATTTCTAGGCACGTGTCTTTCAATTCATTTACTTTTACTGTTGAAGAGTGCTGGAGGCAAGGTACGTTTCGCATTGCATGTAGACTAGGAATCATCTCTTGCTTGATTTTCATGCTTTGAGTGTATCCTAGTTATATCTCTTGTACACTTGCACAAATCGATTTTAAGGGCATAATCCATAAATAAGATAAGGTTATTTTTCTTTAGGTTTTAGTTCTCCTTCCTCTTCTTCCCTAGATCTTCGCAAGAGAGAGATTGTAAGAGAGAGAGAGCTTGTGTAAGCAAGGTTGATACTTGTGGAGTAAGGATTGATCCATTCTCTTCAACTCTACTTGAGCAAATTCTAGTATTACTTGCTTTCTTTAATTCATGCTTTTATTTCCTTGCAATTTTACTTCATGCTTGCTTTTATTTTCTTTTAATGGCTTATAGCTAACTTTTCTACATGTACTAGCTAACACTAATCTTGCTTAACTTCTAACTCATGGGTGATTGCTTAAGTTCATCTTGCAAGTTGGATGGCCTTCTCTTCTCCGATGGGTAAAAACCCCCCGTCATCCAAGTGAGAAAGTAATTAGGTCAACACGCAAGACAAATCTATGCCGATGAATCAACATGAGGCAAGCATCACTATCAAGGAGATTAGTAAGTTAGCAAGTTAGTTAGCTAGTCATGGTTTCTTCATCTTCATTCTTGATTTCTTTTCCTTTTCCATCATGAACAATTCCACCATTTCTTTCATTTCTTGTTCCATGATTGTTTTATTCTTTTAAGAACAAAGAAGACACTTCGTTTACTTTCTTCACTACGGACCGTAACGCTTCCATCGCTAGCTCTCCCTGAGAATCGACTCGGTATAGCTCTATGCTATAACGGAGATAGGAAAGGGTACATTAAACATATTGAATACATTTGTGGAGTGATACAAGCACTTGAGGTTGTTTCTAAACCTTATCTCTCTTTCCATTGAATATATTTGTGTGCAAACTATACTCCACAATACGACACCTTTACCGTCCAAACAAAAATGGCGCCGTTGCCGGGGAGAGCAACGGATTTTCTTTAAAGTGAGAAACTAAATAAATTTTCTTCTCTGTTGCAGGTTACAGGTTGAAGAAACAGCAAAATTTGCATTGCAGTGACATATAAGTGGACCTAGGCCTCTGCTCTCGAAAGCAGAGACCAGGATCTCTCAGTTTTGCCGCAATTTCTGGGTTTTTGCCGCAGATTTGCGGCAATTCTGAGATCACTACTGACCATATTTCTGCAGGGCTTCTGGTTCTGCAAAATACATCTGCTGTAGTTCTTAATTTCTTGTATTCTTCACCATACTCCTGCTAATTATAATAACAGTAAAACATTGGTTGAAACGTTAAAAATTGTTTAGACATTTGCATTTCTAGGCACGTGTCTTTCAATTCATTTACTTTTACTGTTGAAGAGTGCTGGAGGCAAGGTACGTTTCGCATTGCATGTAGACTAGGAATCATCTCTTGCTTGATTTTCATGCTTTGAGTGTATCCTAGTTATATCTCTTGTACACTTGCACAAATCGATTTTAAGGGCATAATCCATAAATAAGATAAGGTTATTTTTCTTTAGGTTTTAGTTCTCCTTCCTCTTCTTCCCTAGATCTTTGCAAGAGAGAGATTGTAAGAGAGAGAGAGCTTGTGTAAGCAAGGTTGATACTTGTGGAGTAAGGATTGATCCATTCTCTTCAACTCTACTTGAGCAAATTCTAGTATTACTTGCTTTCTTTAATTCATGCTTTTATTTCCTTGCAATTTTACTTCATGCTTGCTTTTATTTTCTTTTAATGGCTTATAGCTAACTTTTCTACATGTACTAGCTAACACTAATCTTGCTTAACTTCTAACTCATGGGTGATTGCTTAAGTTCATCTTGCAAGTTGGATGGCCTTCTCTTCTCCGATGGGTAAAACCCCCCGTCATCCAAGTGAGAAAGTAATTAGGTCAACACGCAAGATAAATCTATGCCGATGAATCAACATGAGGCAAGCATCACTATCAAGGAGATTAGTAAGTTAGCAAGTTAGTTAGCTAGTCATGGTTTTCTTCATCTTCATTCTTGATTTCTTTTCCTTTTCCATCATGAACAATTCCACCATTTCTTTCTTTTCTTGTTCCATGATTGTTTTATCTTTTAAGAACAAAGAAGACACTTCGTTTACTTTCTTCACTATGGACCGTAACGCTTCCATCGCTAGCTCTCCCTGAGAATCGACTCGGTATAGCTCTATGCTATAACGGAGATAGGAAAGGGTACATTAAACATATTGAATACATTTGTGGAGTGATACAAGCACTTGAGGTTGTTTCTAAACCTTATCTCTCTTTCCATTGAATATATTTGTGTGCAAACTATACTCCACAATACGACACCTTTCCCGTCCAAACAAAAATGGCGCCGTTGCCGGGGAGAGCAACGGATTTTCTTTAAAGTGAGAAACTAAATAAATTTTCTTCTCTGTTGCAGGTTACAGGTTGAAGAAACAGCAAAATTTGCATTGCAGTGACATATAAGTGGACCTGGGCCTCTGCTCTCGAAAGCAGAGACCAGGATCCCTCAGTTTTGCCGCAATTTCTGGGTTTTTGTCGCAGATTTGCGGCAATTCTGAGATCACTACTGACCATATTTCTGCAGGGCTTCTGGTTCTGCAAAATACATCTGCTGCAGTTCTTAATTTCTTGTATTCTTCACCATACTCCTGCTAATTATAATAACAGTAAAACATTGGTTGAAACGTTAAAAATTGTTTAGACATTTGCATTTCTAGGCACGTGTCTTTCAATTCATTTACTTTTACTGTTGAAGAGTGCTGGAGGCAAGGTACGTTTCGCATTGCATGTAGACTAGGAATCATCTCTTGCTTGATTTTCATGCTTTGAGTGTATCCTAGTTATATCTCTTGTACACTTGCACAAATCGATTTTAAGGGCATAATCCATAAATAAGATAAGGTTATTTTTCTTTAGGTTTTAGTTCTCCTTCCTCTTCTTCCCTAGATCTTTGCAAGAGAGAGATTGTAAGAGAGAGAGAGAGAGCTTGTGTAAGCAAGGTTGACACTTGTGGAGCAAGGATTGATCCATTCTCTTCAACTCTACTTGAGCAAATTCTAGTATTACTTGCTTTCTTTAATTCATGCTTTTATTTCCTTACAATTTTACTTCATGCTTGCTTTTATTTTCTTTTAATGGCTTATAGCTAACTTTTCTACATGTACTAGCTAACACTAATCTTGCTTAACTTCTAACTCATGGGTGATTGCTTAAGTTCATCTTGCAAGTTGGATGGCCTTCTCTTCTCCGATGGGTAAAACCCCCCGTCATCCAAGTGAGAAAGTAATTAGGTCAACACGCAAGACAATCTATGCCGATGAATCAACATGAGGCAAGCATCACTATCAAGGAGATTAGTAAGTTAGCAAGTTAGTTAGCTATTCATGGTTTTCTTCATCTTCATTCTTGATTTCTTTTCCTTTTCCATCATGAACAATTCCACCATTTCTTTCATTTCTTGTTCCATGAATGTTTTATTCTTTTAAGAACAAAGAAGACACTTCGTTTTACTTTCTTCACTACGGACCGTAACGCTTCCATCGCTAGCTCTCCCTGAGAATCGACTCGGTATAGCTCTATGCTATAACGGAGATAGGAAAGGGTACATTAAACATATTGAATACATTTGTGGAGTGATACAAGCACTTGAGGTTGTTTCTAAACCTTATCTCTCTTTCCATTGAATATATTTGTGTGCAAACTATACTCCACAATACGACACCTTTCCCGTCCAAACAAAAAATGGCGCCGTTGCCGGGGAGAGCAACGGATTTTCTTTAAAATGAGAAACTAAACGAATTTTCTTCTCTGTTGCAGGTTACAAGTTGAAGAAACAGCAAAATTTGCATTGCAGTGACATATAAGTGGACCTGGGCCTCTGCTCTCGAAAGCAGAGACCAGGATCCCTCAGTTTTGCCGCAATTTCTGGGTTTTTTGCCGCAGATTTGCGGCAATTCTGAGATCACTATTGACCATATTTCTGCAGGGCTTCTGGTTCTGCAAAATACATCTGCTGCAGTACTTAATTGCTTGTATTCTTCACCATACTCCTGCTAATTATAATAACAGTAAAACATTGGTTGAAACGTTAAAAATTGTTTAGACATTTGCATTTCTAGGCACGTGTCTTTCAATTCATTTACTTTTACTGTTGAAGAGTGCTGGAGGCAAGGTACGTTTCGCATTGCATGTAGACTAGGAATCATCTCTTGCTTGATTTTCATGCTTTGAGTGTATCCTAGTTATATCTCTTGTACACTTGCACAAATCGATTTTAAGGCCATAATCCATAAATAAAATAAGGTGGGGATTTCATTACCCTTTCCTTAGCCCAAAAACCACCATCCCAGCACTCACTAACCCAAGCCTAATTTAATAAAAAAATAGACGTTGGCCCTAGGGACATCTCGGACTCATCTAGGAGATTATCCTAAGGGGGAAAAGTGTTGGAATTTTACTTTTGCAAAATCAGTGTCTAGGAAAGGGATTGAGGGCCGAAAGCCCGAAGGTTGCTGGTTACTTAATTAAGGAACGTCTCTGACGGAAAACCTCCCACCAACCTTGCCCTTCCCTGGCTGATTAGCTTGTGGTCAAAGTCTACACTAAACCTCCCATGGACGGTCTAATCAGTTAGGAGTCGTCTAGGTCATAGGTCTACCTTAACTTGGGTTAAGAAATTTTTCTTTTTGTTTGTTTATTTGTTTGTTTCTTTTTGTTTGTGATTTTTTGTGTGATATGGCATTCAACAATTCTTTCCATCCTAATAATAATCCATATTTCACACAGTCTCCATCATATTCGGATAATTCCAACCCGGCGTTTTACAATACGCACCAACCACATACACCGGGTTGGCCTTATCCGAATCATTATGACCCATACCCCCCACCTAATAACTATAATTTCCATAATTATTTCAACTCTTCACCGAGTCAGTGGGGATTCACTTACCCCGAGCATAATTTCCAACCACTTTATCTTCCTTCTCCACCCAGTCCACAATATTTTCAAGACACAGACTCATTTCCACCAGTCCAAAATAGAACACCATCAATTTTGGAAATGAGTATGCGTGAGTCCACACAAAAGTCACCAAATCAATGGACTCACAATTTCACTATCACTTCCAAGACAACACTTCATCTTTTCATCAAAACAATGAATTTATCAATTATGGAAAGATGCTTGAAGACATGACTCATGCCCAAAATGCTAGAAATCGTGATATAGATATGATGGTCGAATCTTTACGTTCTCACCGTTTGACCAGATCAGGTGTCACTAGCCACTCTGTTAAAACCGATGAGTCATGTAGTTTTGGAAATCAAGATTCTATTTCAGCACACCCACCTGAACTTGTCCAAACTTCAAATCCCACTGATAGTTTGGCTAGTTTTCCTTTTCCTGAAATAGAACTTGAAAAAGATTATGATCCTGAACCCCAACTTAGTGATTCAATTCTACTTTCTGATTCAATTATGACTCCGGTGTCTTCACCTGATTTTACTCCATTTCCCGAGTCAGTATTGGATCCAATTCCTATCAATTTGAAATTGAATCACCAATCTTTTATGATGATCATATTGAACTTGACCAATTTCATACTTTTGAAAGTCCATTTGATAAATTGGCAAGTTCACATTTTGTGGAATTGAACTACATGAGGAATATGATCTTGAACCCCAACTTCGTGATTCACTTCTTTTTCCTGATTCAATAATGACTCTGGTAACTTTACCTGACTTCAATCTTTCCCGGAGTCGACATTGGATCCTGTACCAATTCATAATGAAGTTGAATCACCCATCTTTGAGGATCATATTGAACTTGACCAATTCTACACTTCTGAAGATACTATTGACAAATTGGCAAGTTCTTCTTGTATTGAACTACATATGGAATGTGACCTAGATTCTCACTATCTCTTTACTTCTGAAACTGATTGTACAATTCTATCGGAAGATGTTGACTTAAGTTTCGAAGAATTGTATGGTGATGAGCTAGAATTTCTTAATATTGGAAGTAAAGAGATATCACCCATAGTAGGTCACATCCCATTGTTGGAAAATGATTGTGGACTTGAGCTTCATTTTCTTGACTTGGACCAAATTCCTGAACTCACTTCGACTCCTACACCTTCACTTGACTTCGGTCACCTTCCTGAGTCAGTATTCGTTCCTATCCTTCCTGAGTCCAAGTCAACCGTTCTGTCATTTCATACACCATTCTGGGACAAGGTGGTTGACAAATTTGACTCTGAAATTTATTATGGAAAATGGAAATTAGATGGGGTCATGTACTTAATAAAAATCATTCAAGGATTATCTTTTTAGTGGGTCATATTCATGATATTTTGGTGGGTTCCTCAAAACCAAAGAAAAGTTGATTGGGCCATGTTTCGTGGACCAATCAGACCACCACCGGAACCACCACCTTAAGGTAATTTTTTCCTTCCCTTTCTATTTTGTTTCATGCAGACATATATCATGATGCATTGAGGACAATGCATGAAATAAGTGTGGGGGAGGGTTTACTAACATAGAGTTTTTAGATTTTCTTTCTTTTACATTTCTTTTACAAAAATAGAAATAAAAAAAAACTTTTTGAAATAAGAGACAAAGTTTAGATCTATTTTTAAGAAAATTTAGATGTATCTTAGAAATTAAGAAAGCCTTAATTATGACATCTTAAACCTAGTTGAAATAATAGATCTTGTTTGAAATTATAGGCTAAGTAAGTAAAATTGGTGAGATATTTTTATCTTGAATTTTACCTTAGATAAATATGCACTTTACACTTACACATTTCTTGGGATGGAAACAAAGACAAAAATGCCATAAAAATAATAAAAAAAAAAGAAAAAAAATATATAAATAAAACATCACTTATTAAGCTGGATAATTATGCCTCAAGAAGCATGGTTATTCACGCCTAACGGTGAAAAATATCACTCATTAAGCTGGAGAATTATGCCTCAAGAAGCATGGTTATTCACGCCTAACGGTGATCAAAAAGAATAATCCCCTTTAGTTTTGTGGCCTTTTTCACTCGAGACCTTAAACCCGAGGGATGTTTTCTCATCTGGTGCCCTAAGGCCGTCTGGTTTGGGAGTCATCGGTTAAAGGCTCGCTACAAGGGTGAACTAGAAAGCCTAAACTAAGGGAAGAAAAAGAAAAAAAATAAATATATATAAATAAATGGCTTAATGGTTGGAGTTGAAATCCCAGAAATTTTCACTAAGCACGGTGTGCATACTATCTAGGTTTTATGAAAGATAAAGTATTCAATCCAATTTTGAATTCTTACCTTAATTGAAGATAAGATCATGCATAGAGACTAAGTTTAAGAAAGAATGATTATAGGTGGACTTATGACCTTAGATCACTTATATTTTTGCAAAAATAGTTCGAAAACATGTCTCTCCTTCAAAATGAATTTTCAAAACACTAACATTTGTCTTCTTTCTTTATGGATTTTGTGGGTGCAATCCGCTGAAAACCCTCAGGAGACAACACTCCTCCTCTAGGGTAACCTAGAGGTCTAACGGCTTGTTGCACACGCTCAGTGCAATCGCGTCACCTGCGAAAGTGGTGTAATAAAATTGGTAGTATAGTCTTTTCTTTTTCTTTGTTTTGCTCGGGACGAGCAAAAGAATAAGTGTGGGGGTGTGATTGATACACAATATTGCATATTTTACCACATAATCCCCATGCATATTGCAAATAAATATATGATTTTTACTCATCTTCTCTATATTTTTACAGGTCCACAACTGAAATGAGAGAAAGCCCAATAATCACTTTAATTAAGCAATAATTAAAGTGATTAATTCCATAATCCCAAAAGAGCCCAAGATTTGAATTTGGATTCAGTTGAGATCCGCGCGCCAATTGGATCTTCCAGAAGGCCACGTGGATAACAACCTCGCAACCAACTCTCAACAAGAATCTGTTGCTCAACAGACCAGATCCTGCCGCAAAAACAGGGATTTTGCCGCCAAATTGCGGCAAAGATAGGGTTGTTGGATCTCGGATTTTGCGCCAACGGCCTAGGCTCTCGAAGCTTCTCTCTGATCCTATAAATACTTCACCTGGACCTGCGAGAAAAGAGAGAACAGCAAGAGAAGGAGATTAGAGATTAGTTGCATGTATTTTCTTAGGTTTTTCTTTAGGTTTTAGTTCTCCTTCCTCTTCTTCCCTAGATCTTTGCAAGAGAGAGATTGTAAGAGAGAGAGAGCTTGTGTAAGCAAGGGTGACACTTGTGGAGCAAGGATTGATCCATTCTCTTCAACTCTACTTGAGCAAATTCTAGTATTACTTGCTTTCTTTAATTCATGCTTTTATTTCCTTGCAATTTTACTTCATGCTTGCTTTTATTTTCTTTTAATGGCTTATAGCTAACTTTTCTACATGTACTAGCTAACACTAATCTTGCTTAACTTCTAACTCATGGGTGATTGCTTAAGTTCATCTTGCAAGTTGGATGGCCTTCTCTTCTCCGATGGGTAAAACCCCCCGTCATCCAAGTGAGAAAGTAATTAGGTCAACACGCAAGACAAATCTATGCCGATGAATCAACATGAGGCAAGCATCACTATCAAGGAGATTAGTAAGTTAGCAAGTTAGTTAGCTAGTCATGGTTTTCTTCATCTTCATTCTTGATTTCTTTTCCTTTTCCATCATGAACAATTCCACCATTTCTTTCATTTCTTGTTCCATGAATGTTTTATTCTTTTAAGAACAAAGAAGACACTTCGTTTTACTTTCTTCACTACGGACCGTAACGCTTCCATCGCTAGCTCTCCTGAGAATCGACTCGGTATAGCTCTATGCTATAACGGAGATAGGAAAGGGTACATTAAACATATTGAATACATTTGTGGAGTGATACAAGTGAGTCAAATAGCATCAGAATAGCATCAGAATAGCTTTGGTATCGATTGTAATCCAAGTGAGTCATATAGCATCAGAATAGCTTTGTCTTTGCGAGTGCCACTGATAGCTCATGCCGATGTGTTCTTAGTCTCAATCTATATTATTTCACGCTTACTTCATTTTGATGATGTAATATGGATGGGACTTGAATTAACTCTTATGGGCTTTGCGTTGATCGCCTTCAACTCAAGGTAAACCGTCACTAACAATCTAAGGTACAATAATCAACCAAAGAGGTAAATAACTTTTATGTTCTTTCTTTCTTTTAATTTCTTATTTTTAAAACAACTTTAAAAACCAACACTTCCTTTATTCTTTTTATTCTTTCTCTTTTAACTTAGTTCTTCTCTTAATTTAAAATAAAAACACCAATATTTTCTCGTTCTTATTTCTTTGATTTTTTGTTTCTAACTTAGAACTCTTTTCTTTTCTTTTCTTTCAAAACTAAGAAAAAACTATTTAACTGGTTTGCAATAAATTTAAAAAATAACTTAAATGCTTGCATCGCAATCTGGATCACGACCTGCATAGCCACATGCTAGAGCAGTAGTATTGAGGAACATAACACATTCTTAATCTTAATTTCTAAAACTTTATTTTTCTGTGTAGGTTTTGCCTCAATCAAATTTTGATGTCATTGCCAAGGAGGGACGATAATCTTTTTAATTTACTTAATGGTTAAATTTTCTTTTTTATTTTTGTGTGCAGAGACAATTTTCAAAAATAATAAGCTGAAGAAGGACCATTGCAGCCCTGTGCCTCTGCTAAAGAAAGCAGAGCACAGGGACTTGCAGTCTTGCCGCAGCCGCGTTTATGCAACAATTCTATAGAACTACTAAAACAGTTTATTTGCAGGGCTGCTTGAATTGCAAAATATATAATCTATTGCTGTTATTTTTCATTTTACTTAACTCTGCACATTGTTTTAACTCAACAGTAACATGTTTGTTGATAAATCTAAAAGGTTTAGACTTTGCATTTAGGGAATTTTTCTAATTTCATTTACCTTTACATTGTTGTTGAAGAGTGCTCGAGAAAAGGTACATGTGCATAGCATGTAGCATTAGGAAACACATTTTGGGTGATATATATGTATTTATTTTTCTATATACTTGGACACGCGCACTAAAAAGATTAAGGGAATAACCCGTTAAACAACATAAGGGGGGAGCTATCACTCTTTCTTACCCTAAAAAGCATCTCCATACTCACTAACCAGCCTAACGTTGTCCCTAGGGACATCTCGGACTCAATAGGAGATTAACCTCGGGAGAAAATTGTTAAAGTTTGACTATGATAAAATCAGTGTCTAAGGTTGGGGATTAAGAGACAAGATCCTTGAGAACTAGTGGTTTGACATAATTAAGGCACGTTGCTCTGCACGGATACCTCCCACTGTGTTTTGTCCCTACCTAGCTGATTAACCTGTTATCAGGTTGCTACAATATACCTCTCCTGAACAGTCAACTAGTTAGGAGTCATTTGGGCCTAAGGTTTACCTTAACATAGGCTAGAGTTTTCTTTCTTTATGTTTATTTGTTTGTTTGCCTTTGTTTGTCCTTATTTTTGTGTGAAATGGATCATCACCATAATTTTTTTTCCATAATAATATGAATCCATATTTCACCCCCTCTTCTTTTGACTCAGATATCACCAACCTGGTATTATATAACTTTAACTAACTAAGTATGCCAGATTGATTTTATACAACTTAACATATGCCCTAATCCCAATATAATGAACAAGAGTAGAACAATCATCTCCACTCTTCACCAAGTCAATGGGGATACAACTCCTCTGAGTCATTTTATCAACAACCTTATTAACATTCAGTTTCGTATACTCCTTATCAAGATCAATCTATGAAAGAAAATCTGACCCAGAAAAGAGTACAGAAGCCTTATGTGAGGCAACGTCAATTTCAAAACATTGTAGACTCACAACTTGCACGAAATTTCCAAACCCAAGATCCTTACTCAATTTTTCAAGTCCTACCACAACAAGAAGAACCTATTGACTTAGAAAGAGTTTGAAAGTCATGATTCAGGTTAACAATGATTTCATTAATAGGGCTGAGTTAGATCAGTTATGTAACCCAATGATTGATAGGAATGAGGAAAATCTACCTAACATTTTTCGACCATTTTTGATTTTTCTAGCCATATTGATAAGACTCAAGAATCATGGTGTCTTAGTAGTTATAATCAAGATTCAATTTCATAACACCATCTTAAAATTTACCAATATCAAACCATTGACAAATTGACAAGTTTTCACTTCAATGAGATTGAACTTGAACATGAATGTGACCCCAATTACCAACTTTGTGATACAGTTCCAATTTTTGAATCTATGTTGACTACGGTATCCTTACCCTATTTGAACCCAATTCCCGAGCCAATACTGATTCTTGTGCCTATATGTTTAGAACATGAACCGCTGATTTTAAATATTCACATTTCATTGATGCAAAATGAATGTGAATTTCAAGTCTTTGATTTGGACCAAACTTTTGAACCAAAACTGACTCTCGAACCTAGACTTAATTCAATTCATTTTCCCGAGTAAATAGTGGTTCCTGTACCTTTCATTTTTCAGTCCAAATCAATCGCTTCACCAAATCACATTTCATTGTTGGATCAAAGTATTAACCATTATGACTCTGAGATGATATTTCAAGATTAGTCATATAACTGGGATTATTTTCATGCTAGGATTTTGCATTATCCTAATGAAATAGGGGACAGTAAAAATGTAAATAGCAAGAGGTCAAAGGTGGGTTCCATCAATTAACACATTATTTAGATTGGGCAGCAACGCTTGCAAAAATCAGACCACCATCAGAACCCCATGATTGTGATCCAATTTTGCATATTTTACCATATCATTCCCATGCATTTTTGCAAATAAAATATGATTTTTACTCATCTTCTGTATATTTTTGCAGGTCCACACTCAAATGGAGAAAAGGCCCAAAATCTCTTTAATTAGCAATAATTAAAAGAGATTAATTCAAAGCCCAAAAAGAGAGCCCAAATTTGAATCCAGAATCTAGAGAATTCTACATGCCAGCTCAAGATTCTAGAAGGCCACGTGGATAACAACCTCGTAACAAACTTGTAACAAAAATCTGGGATCCAATGGCCACAAAAGTGCCGCAATTTGCCGCCAAATTACCGCAAAATCTGGGCCGTTGAGTCCCAGATTTCTGCCACCTGTCCGTCTTCTGGAGACTTCTCTCTGAGGCTATAAATACAGGACCAGGGCTTGCGCAACAGGGGAAGTGTGGAAGAGAGATTAGAGATTAGAGATTAGATGCTTGTATTTTTGTAGGATTTTTGTAGTGCTCTAGATCTTCTTCTTCCTCCCTAGAAATTCTGCAACAGAGAGTTGTAAGAGAGAGAAAGCTTGTGTACACCAAGGAGTGACAACTTGTGAAGCAAGAATTCATACATTCTCTTCTCTCTACTTGAGCATTTTCTAGTATTACTTGCTTTCTTTACTTCTAGTTTTACTTTACTTGCTTTTTAATTCATGCTTTGCTTTTCTTTTGTAATGGCTAGTAGCTAATTCTTTCTTCTCATGGATAGCTAACAACTTACCTTGCTAACTACTAACTCATGGGTGATTGCTATCTTTAATCTTGCAAGTTGTATGGTCTTCTCTTCTCCGATGGGTTACTTTCATGCTTGGCTAGTATCTTGTTGTAATTCTCCATATGATTCATGTGTGCCTCATTTAGAGCCTTGTCTAGAACAAGTGCCTTGATGGAACATGGAGATGGATCACCAATATGCTATTTGTTGTACAACTTCTTTACTTCCATTAATGAATGTTGTATCTTCTTCCTTAGCATCCCTTGAGTGTAGCTCTTTTGATTCCATTATTGAAAGTCTAATTTGTAGGCCTATGACATCTATGAGGCTACAAGACAAGTCCAAGAATGGTCACCCATCATCCAAGTGGGAAAGTAATTAGACCAACACGCAAGACAAATCTTTGCCGATGAATCAACATGAGGCATGCATTCACCATCACGGAGTTTAGTAAGTTTTAGCAAGGTAGTAAGGTTAGCTAGTCATGATCTTCTCATTCTAAGAGTCTTTTCAAAGTTTTCTTTCTTTTAGTGTTAATCCAAAAGCCAATCTTGTTTTGATTTCTTTTCATTTTCCATCATGAACATATCCATCGATTCTTTCATTTCTTTTTCCAATTTGTTTTTATTCTTTTAAGACAAAGAAGAATCTTCGTTTTCTTTTCTTCACTACCAACTGTAACGCTTCCATCGCAAGCTCTCCCTGAGAATCGACTCGGTATAGCCCATGCTATAACGGAGATAGGAAAGGGTACATTAATCATTTGGAATACATTTGTGGAGTGATCAAAGCACTTGAGGTTGTTTCTAAACCTTATCTCTTTTTATTGAATATATTTTGTGTGCAAATTATACTCCACAATACAACACCTTTCCCGTCTCAAACAAATTTTTGGCGCCATTGCCGGGGAGAGCAACGGTTTTTTGATTTCAAGTGAGAAACTAAACGAATCTTCTTCTCTGTTGCAAGTTACAGGTTGAAGAAACAGGAAAATTTGCATTGCAGAAACATATAAGTGGCTCTGGGCTTCTGCTCTTGAAAGCAGAAACCAGAAGCCCTCTGAATTGCCACAGAATCTGGGCATTTGCCGCAGATTTGCGGCAAGGAGGAGTGAACTCCTAACGAGCTTTCTGCAGGGCTTCTGATTCTGCAAAACACATCTGCTGCAGTACTTAATTTATTGTATTCTTCACCATACTCCTGCTAATAAAGTCAACAGTAAAAAATTGGTTGAAATCGTTAAAAATTGTTTAGACATTTGCATCATTAGGCACGTGTCTTTTCGATTCATTTACTTTTACTGTGGAAGAGTGCTGGAGGCAAGGTACGTTTTGCATTGCATGTAGACTAGGAATCATCTCTTGCTTGATTTTCATGCTTTGAGTGAATCCTTGTTATATCTCGTACACTTGCACAATCCAATTTTAAGGGCATAACCCATAAATAAGATAAGGTGGGGATTTTATCACCCTTTCCTTAGCCCGAAAACCACCATCCCAGCACTCACTAACCCAAACCTAATTTAATAAAAAAATAGACGTTGGCCCTAGGGACATCTCGGACTCATTTAGGAGATTATCCTAAGGGGAAAAAGTGTTGGAATTGACTCTTGCAAAATCAGTGTCTAGGAAAGGGATTGAGGGCCGAAAGCCCGAAGGTTGGTGGTTACTTAATTAAGGAACGTCTCTGACGGAAAACCTCCCAACAACCTTGACCTTTCCTGGCTGATTAGCTTGTGGCCAAAGTCTACACTTAACCTCCCGTGGACGGTCTAATCAGTTAGGAGTCGTCTAGGTCATAGGTCTACCCTAACTTATGTTAGAATTTTTTCTTTCTTGATTGTTTATTTGTTTGTTTCTTTTTGTTTGTATTTCATTGTGTGATATGGCATTCAACAATCACAATTCTTTCCATCCTAATAATAATCCATATTTCACACCGACTTTATATTCGGATAATTCCAACCCGGTGTTTTACAATATGCACCAACCACATACGCCGGGTTGGCCTTATCCGAATCAATATGACCCATACTCCCCATCTAATAACTATAATTTCCAAAATAATTTCAACACTTCACCAAGTAATTGGGGATTCATGTACCCCGAGTCAAATTCTCAAACTCCTTGTCCACCATATCCACCAAGTCCACAATATCCACAACATCCATTTCCCTATTTTTCTTCTCATACTCCTTTTTCTGAACCACCAATTGAAGAAAAATCTGAGTTACTAAGGAGTTTAGAAGCCAATTTACAAAGGCCGAGCAAAAACTGCAAACATTGGCCTCTCCAATTCCACAGTATTTTCAAGAGTCTTACTCAGTTCCACCTTTTCATAATGAACAACCATTTACCTTGGAAACGAGTAAAGAACTCTTGTGTGAGTCCAAGCTTCAATCTACACACATTTGTGACTCACATTATTCACAAACTTTCCAAAGTCAAGATTCTTATACTCCCATTCTAGAGCAGCCATCTATAGAAATATCACGTTTAGAAAAGAGTATAAACATCTTGCAAGAGTCTTTGTTACAATATCAAAAAACACGTGCCGAGTCTTTCAATAAGGTGGATGAACAATTGAGTCAATTGGTTAACATCTATAGGAATGAGGAGACTCTATCTTATCAACTTTTGACTAATTTAGCTATGCCACACTCTATTGATATGACTCAAGACTCCTGTCATTTTGGAAATCATGATTCAATTTCAGCACAACCACCTGAACTTGTCCAAACTTCAAATCCCATTGACATTTTGGCAAGTTTTCCATTTCCTGAAATTGAACTTAAACATGAATATGATCCTGAACTTCCACTTGATGATTCAATTTTCCTTCCTTATTCAATTATGACTCCGGTGTCTTCACATGATTTCACTTCATTTCCCGAGTCAGTATTGGATCCAGTGCCAGTCCATTTGAAATTGAATCACCAATCTTTGTTGCGCACGCTCAGTGCAATCGCGTCACCTGCGAAAGTGGTGTAATAAAATTGGTAGTATAGTTTTTCTTTTCTTTGTTTTGCTCGGGACGAGCAAAAGAATAAGTGTGGGGGTGTGATTGTGATCCAATTTTGCATATTTTACCATATCATTCCCATGCATTTTTGCAAATAAAAATATGATTTTTACTCATCTTCTCTATATTTTTGCAGGTCCACACTTAAATGGAGAAAAGGCCCAAAATCTCTTTAATTAGCAATAATTAAAAGAGATTAATTCAAAGCCCAAAAAGAGAGCCCAATTTGAATCCAGAATCTAGAGAATTCTACATGCCAGCTCAAGATTCTAGAAGGCCACGTGGATAACAACCTCGTAACAAACTTGTAACAAAAATCTGGGATCCAACGGCCACAAAAGTGCCGCAATTTGCCGCCAAATTACCTCAAAATCTGGGCCGTTGAGTCCCAGATTTCTGCCACCTATCCGTCTTCTGGAGACTTCTCTCTAAGGCTATAAATACAGGACCAGGACTTGCGCAACAGGGGAAGTGTGGAAGAGAGATTAGAGATTAGAGATTAGATGCTTGTATTTTTGTAGGATTTTTGTAGTGCTCTAGATCTTCTTCTTCCTCCCTAGAAATTCTGCAAAAGAGAGTTGTAAGAGAGAGAAAGCTTGTGTACACCAAGGAGTGACAACTTGTGAAGCAAGGATTCATCCATTCTCTTCTCTCTACTTGAACATTTTCTAGTATTACTTGCTTTCTTTACTTCTAGTTTTACTTTACTTGCTTTTTAATTCATGCTTTGCTTTTCTTTTGTAATGGCTAGTAGCTAATTCTTTCTTCTCATGGCTAGCTAACAACTTACCTTGCTAACTACTAACTCATGGGTGATTGCTATCTTTAATCTTGCAAGTTGTATGGTCTTCTCTTCTCCGATGGGTTACTTTCATGCTTGGCTAGTATCTTGTTGTAATTCTCCTTATGATTCATGTGTGCCTCATTTAGAGCCTTGTCTAGAACAAGTGCCTTGATGGAACATGGAGATGGATCACCAATATGTTATTTGTTGTACAACTTCTTTACTTCCATTAATGAATGTTGTATCTTCTTCCTTAGCATCCCTTGAGTGTAGCTCTTTTGATTCCATTATTGAAAGTCTAATTTGTAGGCCTATGACATCTATGAGGCTACAAGACAAGTCCAAGAATGATCACCCGTCATCTAAGTGGAAAGTAATTAGACCAACACGCAAGACAAATCTTTGCCAATGAATCAACATGAGGCATGCATTCACCCTCACGGAGTTTAGTAAGTTTTAGCAAGGTAGTAAGGTTAGCTAGTCATGATCTTCTCATTCTAAGAGTCTTTTCAAAGTTTTCTTTCTTTTAGTGTTAATCCAAAAACCAATCTTGTTTTGATTTCTTTTCATTTTCCATCATGAACATATCCATCGATTCTTTCATTTCTTTTTCCAATTTGTTTTTATTCTTTTAAGACAAAGAAGATCTTCGTTTTCTTTTCTTCACTACCAACTGTAACGCTTCCATCGCAAGCTCTTCCTGAGAATCGACTCGGTATAGCCCATGCTATAACGGAGATAGGAAAGGGTACATTAATCATTTGGAATACATTTGTGGAGTGATCAAAGCACTTGAGGTTGTTTCTAAACCTTATCTCTTTTTATTGAATATATTTTGTGTGCAAATTATACTCCACAATACAACACCTTTCTCGTCTCAAACACCCCCACCTTGAGGTTTTACATATTTCCTTCCCTTTTGCTTTTTCATGCATATATGGATTTATTTATACATTGAGCACAATGCTTGAGATAGGTGTGGGGGGAGAGTTTACTAACACAGATTTTTATTTTTAAATTCATAAAAATTATTTTCCTTTCTTTAAAACTTTTTGAAAGTGCAGTGGGTAATTCGTAAGGAATCAGTCCACACGCCACAATAGGGAAGTGGATGTAGCCAAATCACAGAGAAGTCAATCATAAACACAGTGAAAATACGTAAAAAATTCAAAAGGAAAAAACATGGAGAGAGAGAAGTTTCACTATATCAATGGTGATTATAATACGATTTTCTGGATTCGGGTGAACTTGATCACTTTCTCATTGGAAGGGATCCTCATTTGTACAAGTCATGTCCAATAAATAAGAATAGGGAATCCTGCTCTGCTTGAATACCTTAGTTTTCGTTTCTTGATAACGGTTGAGCCAAACACCCTGGTTTGAATCAATATAGGAGAGAGTCCTTCTTTATTTTATGGTTCACGCTCGGCTGTAAATAAGATGAACTGCTCCCGAGAGGTTACCACCTTGTTTGTACTAAATTGGGCTTAAGGATTGAGATCTCTGCAATCAGATCTGATTCTTCTGTTAATCACCCGACCCGTTCGAAATCGAAATTGGTCGATGGTTCTGGGTTAAATGTTTTAGAAGTAGCCACATGTCACACATCTGTCAGAGGCTGGATAGATATGTGTCACAGTCTCGGGAAGGTGAGAAGTGACCACTACAGATACCCCTCTGTTCCCTTTTCTTCAGAAGAGGTCGGGAACTTTTCCTCAGGAGATTTCAGGTTTCTAGAGTTTCCAGTGTAGAAAGGGGAGCAGAATGAAATGAGAACTTTCTGGGCTTGGACTCAAGGTACTTGTTGTCGCTTCAGATTTTATCTTGTAGTGGTGTGCGTGGTTATATAGTCTGGCAGAGCTTTAAATGTATGTCACATCTAGCGCAATGACGATAAAATTACCGTCTCTTGTACAATGCTGCATTTGAGGTTGGTACCTCTGAAGTGGCAACATTGATAAGGTATCCGTCTCTTATGAATGCAAGCCATTTTCAAGGAAGGAATGGTGTATCTGGCACGATGGTTTGAGTCATTTCTTCTATGACACATATAAGTGTTGGCCCAGAGATCCTTTACCTTAGTTTTAATGATGACTAACTTATGAAGGTTAGTTTGCTAATGATCTTGTGTTTATATAGTTTCAGATATTGATTAAAATCTTAGTAGGTGTTTAGCTTCAACAAAGAATTCAAAGTCAGTTTTAGAGCTAACACGTGTGGATTCAGAGCTCGCTCATCAAGATCGCATCTAGCACTCGGTTGGAGTCAAGCTCTATGGATCAAGTTTGGATTGAGTGAGGTTAGAGATAGAGATCGACAAGAAGACTTACATCTAAGTTTATTTAGTTTGTTTAGTTTAGATCCTTTATAAGGATAGCGTAGCCTTGATATGCTCAAGTACACACACAAGTTTAATAGTTTTTAGTTACGGCTTAACCGTTTTTGAATTTGAAGAATACATATATGGTTTTCATAAATAGATAGAATCAAAACAAATTTTACATGGTTTATATGTGTAGTGGATTCATCCATATATGTTTGACGGGGATAAGGTTCCTTGTAAAATTTCCTTAAATCAAATGAAAGATTACAATGGATTTACACTCTGTTTACAAGAGAGGGAAGATGTTGAAACTTGAATCTCCCCTTTGTTTAATGCTGGGTTCTTCAGGTGGCGGTGGAAAGTGAATCTTATTTTTCGTGGACTGGGTGAACGTCAAGAACTCTTGGGATCTTCTCTTTGGATGGCAGACGGAGTAACACAGCTCTTGTCGATCAGGAATCTTAAAGAGATTGTAAGCAAGATTGGCTTGTACGCAGCAAGTTGCTTGAAGAGTTGAGCTCTCTTTCCTTTTCTGTGGAAGCTCACAAGTCAAATTCTTCTCCCCAGAATTATCTGACCTCCCCAGAACTATCTGATCTCCCCCTTCTCAATAACAAGCGGCGCTATTTATAGAGGTTCGGGAGGTGAACGTGCCCCCTAGAAACACTCCACAATGGGGGTTAACTTCCTCATATGTGGGCAGTGATTACCCCATAATAAGGGCAGTTATAACTGAGACGCGGGTATCTCCTCTCGTCTTAGTGCTGCAGTGATGCTGAGACGCGGGTTTGGACCCTCGCGTCTTGGTGCTGCAGTGATGCTGAGACGCGGGTTTCGACCCTTGTGTCTTGGTGCTGCAGTGATGCTGAGACGCGAGTTTTGACCCTCGCACCTGGGTGCTACAGTGATGGCTATGATTAGCCCTGCGTCTGGAGTTCGGACTCTACCTTTTGATGACTTGTCTTTAGTGATTTTTAGACAACCTACAGAACCCCCTCCAAAGTTTTCGATATTTCGCGGTTGAAGGGGATGGATTTTGAAATACTTTGGACTCTAGTTGAATTCATTCTTCTCATGATTGGACTGACAATCATTTGAGATGCTCTGAGCTTGATCTTGTCTCGAATATGGTCTTCGTGAGTGTACTATTAAACTGGTAGAGTTGTCGATTGTTCTTGCTAGTATACTATTGAACTGATTGCAGAAGCAAAGACACACTCCTTGTATTTGAAGGAAGAGGACACAGTTTTGGCACACTGATCCAGTGGAGACGCGAACTTCACCAAAGTTGAGATGCGGTTCTCAATTGTTGTAGAGATGTGGTTCTCAATTGCTGTAGAGACGTAACCTTTACTTACTATTGAGATGCGATTCTTAAGTTCGTTGAGACGTGGCTCTGTGTTTGAGACGCGAAGATCACACTCAAAGCTTCTTTGAACGGGTTTAAATTGCCAGAGGTGTGATATTAACTTAGTAAATTAAATAACTCTACTGGGGGAATTTGAGAAGGTTACTGTCAGAGGTGTGATATTAACTTGACATTGAGATCTAGACTTGTGTTTTGACAAATTTTGTGGACTTGCTATTCTATTGATGAGAATAACAAGTGGAGTTTGATCCGCTAGTGATTATGCCAGAGTCTACCGTTAGAGGTTTAGTGTTAATATGACTAAAACTCTGCTGGGAATGAAAGTTTGTTGTTAGAGGTGTGATATTAACATAACAACGATTGGTTTTGCGATCTACGCAATTTAGTGGACCTGTCATTCTATTGAAAAGAATAAGAAGTGGGATTGGATTTGTTGAAGATCCATGGAGATTTTTACCGTCAGAGGTGTAATGTTAACTTGACGGGTTTGGGTTTACAATTTGAGCAAATTGAATTGTCTGAGGTGTGATATTAACTTGACAAAGATTTGTGCTAGAAGTGTGATATTAACTTAGCACCACGAAAGTCTCATTTTCACTGAGAAAATTTAGAGAAGATCATTGTCATAGGTGTAATGTTAACTTAACAATGGAATGCATACTAGAGGTGTGATGTTTAACTTAGCATTAAAAGATCTCATTTTCACTAAGAAAATCGAGGAGATCACTATCATGACGGGATAAGGTTCCTTGTAAAATTTCCTTAAATCAAATGAAAGATTACAATGGATTTACACTCTGTTTACAAGAGAGGGAAGATGTTGAAACTTGAATCTCCCCTTTGTTTAATGCTGGGTTCTTCAGGTGGCGGTGGAAAGTGAATCTTATTTTTCGTGGACCGGGTGAACGTCAAGAACTCTTGGGATCTTCTCTTTGGATGGCAGACGGAGTAACACAGCTCTTGTCGATCAGGAATCTTAAAGAGATTGTAAGCAAAGATTGGCTTGTACGCAGTAAGTTGCTTGAAGAGTTGAGCTCTCTTTCCTTTTCTGTGGAAGCTCACAAGTCAAATTCTTCTCCCCAGAATTATCTGATCTCCCCAGAACTATCTAATCTCCCCCTTCTCAATAGCAAGCGGCGCTATTTATAGAGGTTCGGGAGGTGAACGTGCCCCCTAGAAACACTCCACAATGGGGGTTAACTTCCTCATATGTGGGCAGTGATTACCCCATAATAAGGGCAGTTATAACTGAGACGCGGGTATCTCCTCTCGTCTTAGTGCTGCAGTGATGCTGAGACGCGGGTTTGGACCCTCGCGTCTTGGTGCTGCAGTGATGCTGAGACGCGGGTTTCGACCCTTGCGTCTTGGTGCTGCAGTGATGCTGAGACGCGAGTTTTGACCCTCGCACCTGGGTGCTACAGTGATGGCTATGATTAGCCCTGCGTCTGGAGTTCGGACTCTACCTTTTGATGACTTGTCTTTAGTTATTTTTAGACAACCTACAGAACCCCCTCCAAAGTTTTCGATATTCCGCGGTTGAAGGGGATGGATTTTGAAATACTTTGAACTCTAGTTGAATTCATTCTTCTCATGATTGGACTGACAATCATTTGAGATGCTCTGAGCTTGATCTTGTCTCGAATATGGTCTTCGTGAGTGTACTATTAAACTGGTAGAGTTGTCGATTGTTCTTGCTAGTATACTATTGAACTGATTGCAGAAGCAAAGACACACTCCTTGTATTTGAAGGAAGAGGACACAGTTTTGGCACACTGATCAAGTGGAGACGCGAACTTCACCAAAGTTGAGATGCGGTTCTCAATTGTTGTAGAGATGTGGTTCTCAATTGCTGTAGAGACGTAACCTTTACTTACTATTGAGATGCGATTCTTAAGTTCGTTGAGACGTGGCTCTGTGTTTGAGACGCGAAGATCACACTCAAAGCTTCTTTGAACGGGTTTAAATTGCCAGAGGTGTGATATTAACTTAGTAAATTAAATAACTCTACTGGGGGAATTTGAGAAGGTTACTGTCAGAGGTGTGATATTAACTTGACATTGAGATCTAGACTTGTGTTTTGACAAATTTTATGGACTTGCTATTCTATTGATGAGAATAACAAGTGGAGTTTGATCCGCTAGTGATTATGCCAGAGTCTACCGTTAGAGGTTTAGTGTTAATATGACTAAAACTCTGCTGGGAATGAAAGTTTGTTGTTAGAGGTGTGATATTAACATAACAACGATTGGTTTTGCGATCTACGCAATTTAGTGGACCTGTCATTCTATTGAAAAGAATAACAAGTGGGATTGGATTTGTTGAAGATCCATGGAGATTTTTACCGTCAGAGGTGTAATGTTAACTTGACGGGTTTGGGTTTACAATTTGAGCAAATTGAATTGTCTGAGGTGTGATATTAACTTGACAAAGATTTGTGCTAGAAGTGTGATATTAACTTAGCACCACGAAAGTCTCATTTTCACTGAGAAAATTTAGAGAAGATCATTGTCATAGGTGTAATGTTAACTTAACAATGGAATGCATACTAGAGGTGTGATGTTTAACTTAGCATTAAAAGATCTCATTTTCACTAAGAAAATCGAGGAGATCACTATCATAGGTGTAATGTTAACTTAACAGCGATTGATTTTGCGATATGAGCAACTTTGATCAGAAGTGTAGTATTAACTTGACCAAGAGATTCTGCGATTTATGCAGTTTGGTGGACTCGCTGTCCTATTGAAGAGGACTGACAAGTTAAAATTTTGGTCAGAGGTGTGATGTTAACTTGACCGGGATTTGTCTTGCGATTGGAGCAAGCTTGGTCAGAGGTGTGATGTTAACTTGACCGGGATTTGTCTTGCGATTGGAGCACGCTTGGTCAGAGGTATGATGTGAACTTGATCGGGATTTGTCATACGAATTGAGCAAGTTTGATCAGAGGTATGATGTTAACTTGACCGGGATTTGTCTACTGTTAGAGATGTGATTTTGAACATAATAGTATTTTGAGTGGACTTGTCATTTTATTGAAGAGAATTGACAAGTTGAAAATTTACCCCCAGGGAAACATCAAAGCCTTACTGTCAGAGGTGTGATATTAACATGACAGGTTTGATTTGTAATTTATTCCACTGAGAAAATTGAGGCAAATCACTGTTAGAGGTTTAATGTTAACTTAACAGTGAATATGCCAGAGGTATAATGTTAATTTGGCATGTTTGATCTGTGATTATTTCACTGGGGAATAGTCACAGGCTTTTTGTGGTCCTACCACTCCATGGATGGGAATTGGCAAGGGATTTTGGAGGGGAGGCGGGATCAGGTCCCTCGAGGTTTTTTAGCAAACCTTCAGCTATCAACGGATTTGATGTGCCTTTACTAACTACCATTTGAGTTGGGCTAGCCATGCTATTCCCCTCAGCATGATGAGTTGTCGAGAATTTTTTTTATTAGGCTTAAAAGCCAACTTTTCCTCTATCTTTAGCCGCCGGAGGCATCAGATTGTTATTCCACAGATAACTTACAAACTTTTTAGGGAACTTATAGGGAGATCAGCGTTCCCTTTGAGTACTTATTTGATCAGAGCTGTGGTGTTGAACTTGATCAGGGAAGAGCTTCTTGAGGTTGACCCATTTCTCGATAGAGCCGGTAGGAAGCTTCATGAACCATTCAAAGGTAACAAAGCCGGCAGGCTCGTTCTCTGCAGAAGAGACGCGAGTCTCGCGTTTTGGCACAAAGACGCGAGATTCACGTTTTTGAGAGGAAACGCAGATCTCGCATTGCTGAACGTAGCGTCTGTGAGGTGAAACACGAGCCTCGCATTCTAATGTAGAAACGCGGGCTCTGCATTCAGTTGTAGAGACGCGGGCCTCATGAGCTCCGCGTTTTGATACAGAGACGCAGGCCTCATGAGCTCCGTGTTTTGATACAGAGACGCGGGCCTCAAATTTTTGCTGAGAAACGCGTGCTTCGCGTTCTGATGCAGAGATGCGGGCCTCGCGTTAAGGATCTGAGATGCGAGTCTCGTGCTACTCAGAAGAAACATGGGCCTAAACCTTGTGTTCTGTATCTGTTGAACATGGATTTTTCATCTTTTTCCATCTGTTGTCGACATGTGTGGTGCCTTTATCGACGTTCAGCATTCCGATTACACTTCACAGGTTGTTGGGGACCCCCAGTAACCTGGAGTTGAGGAATCTGGAGAGGAGAGGTACGGCGAGACGGGCCTTCATCTTCATTGGCCTCGCGGGTCTCGTGGGAGACATTGACGTGGGCCGCATGTGCTGTTGCAGCCACTTCTGTCTGTTGATGACGAGCGCGACGCCTTTGCCGTCTCTGGGCATTTCGATTGAGTCGCAGAGGTTGTTGGAAACCCCCAGCGTCCGAACAAGCAGTGCCTTGATAGAAGGATGGCAGGATATCGGTCTCCATTGCCATCTTGACCGTGGGTCATGGCGCGGGTCTCTAAAGAGACATTGGGGCTGACCACGTTGTCTCCACGGAGACTCCCGAAGTTTTGGGAGAGTTCAACTTCTCTTGGTCGAATTCGATCATAAGCGATTCGACTATGGATCCAAGCATCTGACGTCGGCTTGCGCCACTACTTTCTCGTTTATTGAGAACGACAAAGTAATATCCCCAGTGGAGTCGCCATCTCTTGTTTGACGGGGATAAGGTTCCTTGTAAAATTTTCTTAAATCAAATGAAAGATTACAATGGATTTACACTCCGTTTACAAGAGAGGGAAGATGTTGAAAATTGAATCTCTTCTTTGTTTAATGCTGGGTTCTTCAGGTGGCGGTGGAAAGTGAATCTTATTTTCCGTTGACTGGGTGAATGTCAAGAACTCTTGGGGATCTTCTCTTTAGATGGCAGACGGAGTAACACAGCTCCTGTCGACTAGGAATCTCAAAGAGATTGTAAGCAAAGATTAGCTTGTACGTAGCAAGTTGCTTGAAGAGTTGAGCTCTCTTTCCTTTCTGTGGAAGCTCACAAGTCAAATTCTTCTCCCCAGAATTATTTGATCTCCCCAGAACTATCTGATCTCCCCCTTCTCAATAGCAAGTGGGGCTATTTATAGAGGTTCCGGAGGTGAACGTGCCCCCTAGAAACACTCCACAATGGGGGTTAACTTCCTCATTATGTGGGCAGTGATTAACCCCATAACAAGGGCAGTTATAACTGAGACGCGGGTATCTCCTCGCGTCTTGGTGCTGCAGTGATGCTGAGACGCGGGTTTTCGACCCTCGCGTCTTGGTGCTGCAGTGATGCTGAGACGCGGGTTTCGACCCTCGTGCCTGGGTGCTGCAGTGATGGCTATGATTAGCCCTGCGTCTGGAATTCGGACTCTGCTTTTTGATGACTTGTCTTTAGCGATTTTTAGACAGCCTACAATATACATTGATGTTTAATATTGTCTAAAAAACTTATTTTAATGTATATCTAGTCATGTGTGTCATAAGTTTTGTTTTATCAAAACTCAATTTTAGATTTAATGTCAAAATATAATATATCTTTTATATGTGCATTGGATTCTATCCATACACACTATGCTTCAAATGTGTTTCTATATCATATTTTTGTATTTAACCAAGTTTAAAGAAAACCGTATTTTCCTTTAGAATTTTGGCTTTTGAAAAATACCGTTTTTAGTTTAAAGCATAATTTTCATGGCTCAAAAATAGATCAAGTAGTTTATAAGATGTGTTGAATGTTGATCACACATATCTGTACTTTAAATATTTATAAGAACTTATTTTTTGTGAATTTATGTAATTTTATGGGATTTTATAGGTAATTAAAAGCTAACATTTTAAACCTTATAATCCCTGTCCTAAGCCTGCTGGCGGTCGACCGACCGGTCGACGTGATCAGAGCTCAGTCGATCGGTCGGTCGACCGATGTGCATAGATACGTGCACACTACCTTAGCCTTGGGTCGGTCGACCGCAGACCGATCCAGAGAGCTTGCTCTCTGGGTCTGGCCCTGATCGACTAGTCGGTCGACCGACCAAAGAGTTAGCTCTCTGGTCCTAGCCTCGGTATACTGAGTGGTCGACTGTTAAGCAACTTTGCCTGGGAGGTTGACCGGTAACCCCAATGGTAAAAAATTTGACCGTTGGCCGGTTGACCGGGCAGTCGACCGACAGGTCATTTCTGACCAGTTCTGGACCCCAACGGCTATATTTTCAGACCCCTATAAACAGGGTCTTTGAGGGCTGTTTTCACCAAGATTTTTGAGAGCCAAAATTTTCATCTTCTACAGAGTTTTTAAGAAGTTTTCAAAACAACTTTTAGAACTTTAATCTCTTTATCTATATTTAGTTTCAAAGTTTTTGGAAAATAAAAAAAAAAAGTTTTGGGATTCTAGTTCTTGTCCAAAATTTCTATATCTTATCTAGAGATTTTCCCAAGTGTTTTGTTTTTCAAACACTTTATTTTCTCAAACTTAAGCTATCATCTCAAATCTACCTTTAGGATCTATGTATTGTGAGAAACATTGTTTGTGATCTTTTGAGATTACCAGGAGAGTTTGTGATCATTAGATCACCAAGATTGTAACTTTTCTTTGTTTTGGCTTTGCGCATTCCCTCATGTGTAGAGGTTTTTGTATTGAGAGAGAGGAGTTGTGTACTCCCAATGTTGAGTTGTAATTGCTCAGTGGAGGTCCCTTTGTGGAAGATCCTGTGCGGATATAGTGGAAATCCTTCTGTATGAAGGCGAGGACGTAGAGCAGTGACTCGAACCTCGAAACATATCTTGGTGTCGGCGTTTGATCCATTATCTCTCAACTCTCTCTATATATCTTGCATTGCTTTTATTATTCATATTCATATGCTAGGTATTATTAGTGTTCCCACACTTGTGTTCAACCAAGAGAGCTTTTAAAGTACCTTAACTCTTAGTCTAAAGGAATCTAGAAGAGTAGTTCCATAGCCCATCATGGAGAATCGGGCTCACTCTTGGTTACAAATAGTGTGTTTGCAATTAAGCTTTAAATTTCGCATCATTTGTCCTATATTAGCTTGTACACCTATTCACCCCCTCTAGGTGCACTTATAGTAAGATCCCAAATAGAGCAATGCTTCGTCTTCTTTTGGGATTTGGAGTTTGAGTGATTGACTCTTGGACTTCTTTCCCTATATATATATAGGGTGGGGCTCTTCATGAGGGATCTGGACTACTTCCTGAAAGTTTTTTGATGTTTAAAGATTTGCTCTATTCTACAAGCGGTGTCGTCTCCTTCGTTCTTCATTCGGTGGAGGAAGGAGATAGAATGGGTGTGATGCACTACACTCCTAAAGTTTAGGAGTCTGTTTGTCAAGGAGTTTCAGCTCTTATGATGGGCTCATCAGGAAGTTTTAGTTCATTCGACGAGGCCCAGCTGTGGGGATGGCAGGGAATAACCTATTTTCTGCTTGGTCAGTATGTCTGGACTTTGGTCGGAGCAGACTGGGGAAGTTTTGGGTTTGACCCCCTTTCTTTTCTTACAATGAGCATGTATCAGGGAGCATAAGTGTATTCATCGTGGCTCTAGTATCAAGGGTCGATCGCCTGTGCTCTTATGGGTGTAGCCTCCTTGTCTGTCTCCACTCTAGAGTACAGTCTTAGCATAGGTATTCTATTTCGCCTTGGAGGCTTTGGTCTACAATTTGGTTACGGTTCTCCTTGCTAGTGGTCTTCCTGGGAGTTCTCAATATATCGCTCATCCAACCTAGTGGATTGTTTGCTTAGAAGTCATCATTAGGTCGCAGCTGGGGATGCGACAATGGTATCCTCTGCTTTTTCACTCACGAAGACACATTCACGCAAAATAAAAACTTGTACTTGTATCACACTTCTTAGATGTATTCACATTTGTAAGAGGAGGGATGAAATCCAGAAACTTGTAATACATAAAAAAGACAATCAATGATAGTTTTGTTCAAATCTTGCCTTGCTTATGATTGTGATCTCCCTACTCCTCAGGAGCCATCTTGCTTTGTAGCATCAGAAATGACTCAGTGTATGGCCCCTGATCAGAGGGGAACCATGAGTGAAAATGTGTGTTTTAGAAAATTAGTAAAAGTGTTATGGTGCTTTGGCTTCCTCGATACTTCTGTTATAGCATATAACTATACATGTCGAATCCATAGGGATGGGAGGTGATAGAAGTATTAAAGTTTGTGTTCACGTTTGGTTGCTAACAAGTTCTTCTTTGTTTAAGAAAGACAAAAGAAAAAGAAAATAAAATTAGAAGTGATAGAAGGAGAAGGCGATGAAAACGGCGAAGTGCAAGAAATTGAAAGAAAGCAAACAAGAAATAAAAAGAAGTGGTTTTGGTAAAGAAGAGAAATAAAAAATAGAAGCTAACTAAAACAAGAAGGAGAAGGAGTGGAAGGTGAAGATGAAAACATGGTGAAGTGATTTGAAAAATGTATTTAAAATGAAAGAGAAAAGAGATGAATCTTGTGGCGGAGAAATAAAAGAACAAGTCATGAAAGAAGATGATGAAACAACAATAAAAAAAAATGATAAAGAAGTTTTGAAAATTGGTTTTGAAAATAAAGTAGAAAGAGAAGAAAACTCATGGTTATTAACTACTAAGTACTCCAGTAATCATGCTAACCTCTTAATGATAGTTCCCTCACATGGATCCTTGGCCTTCACTAGTCTTTGGCTTCAAGAGATGATTCAAAGTATGGTATATAAGATTGTTCTTCACATTCAAACTTACATCAAGAGCAAGCTAATGCAAACATTAGATCATCAAAATCAGTTAGAGGCAAGTATGAAATAAGAGAGTTAACTTGTTAGCAAGTTAGAGGTTAGAACCCATCATCATGAGCCATTAATGGCTCTTGCAAGAGCTAGGCCTTGAAGAGGCTATTAGATTCATATGGATTATCAAGTAAGGGGTTAGATGATTAGTATTTGGTAGTTATATTGCCATGAAAGAAAGTTAGCTAGTCATATTAGAGGTTAGAGAAGAAACTATGAAGGAAAGGAAGAAGCTTTTATAGATGTCGCTCTCTATTACATCAATCTCTCTCTCTCTTTCTCTCCTGAATCAACTCTTTTCTAATACATGATCTAAAGTAAAAGAAATACAAAAGAGAAAAAGAAAAAAATTACACTAATCTACACAAAAGAAGAGAAACCCTAGACTACAGCTCTCCAATCCCATTACTGGCCCTAAAATGCAGTATTTATACGCAAAGAAATCTTCTAGATGACGAGACGAAACCACGCGTCGAAGATCGATGCGTATGCCGAGCATAGTGCCATGTATCCACAACAATTGTCACATTTTCATGGCAATAGCAGGGACTTAGGTCTCTGGTTTTGCTCTGCTGCTTTGTCAGATGTGAGAAGATTTTGGATGTATCTAATTTTTTATAATTTAGACCCATACTTTTCTAGAATCACCCCCAATTTCTGGGTCCAATGTATTTTCTAGAAGCTATCTAGATTGGTCTCCAAGAAATGTGATTTAATTACCCAAAATTTGGGTTTAATTAGGCTTTTATTCTGACTTTGCCCCTAAACTCTTGATTATCTGCAATAACGAAAACATAGTTTAGATGCGATGTTTCATTCATAACAGGGCAGGAAATGTGATATACAGATGCGGAATTGGATAATAATCACACCCCCACACTTATCTTTTGCTCATCCCGAGCAAAATAAGAAAAAAATAAACTAAGAATGTTATTACACCACTTTTGCAGGTGACGAGATTGTGCTGAGTGATCGAGTTTTTACCTGCACAAAAAAATAAAGATGTTAGATTTAGAAGTAGTTGTGCAAGGTTCTCAATTCTAATCCGCTGTAGCAGTGGCTATGCGGGTCGTGATCCTCTGGGAGGGACTAGTGATGGAAGCTTTGTCAATAAGTTATCTCTAATGTTTTTTTTATTAGTTATGATGATATTTACAATGAAGTGTGAAAAGAAATTGAGAATATGGTATGTGAGATCTAAACTAAAGAAATAAAAGAAAGAACTATAACACGTACAAACCTCTTCTACCTTGCTTACCTTTGATCTGTTCGCGATGACTTACCCTGTCTTGGAAGGCGTGCAAGTATGGCGTATAGGATCGTCCACCTTCGTTAGCTACGCTATGAAAAGAAAAGACAATCTAAGAAGGATTGTTCATCTCCATAAGCCATCAAGTGCTCTTCTTTGGCTAGGCAGTCTCGAAGCGTCGGATCTCACGGTTTGCAAGTCATTAGAGAGAATAACACAAGAATAGAAAAATAAAACAAGAACAAAACACAATAACAAGAATAGAAATAACAAAGACAAACCTCAAGTGGATTTCATTAACAATGAAGAAAAGTAGACTTACACCCGCTGTCACCTCAGTACAAGCATGGACTCCTTCCTCCATGAAAGCTTCCTCCACTCTCAGATACAAAAATTACAAAAGAAAACGAAAATCTAACCTAGACTACAAACTAAGAACCCTAGATTTGGCCCTCTGGCTCTGCCTCTGGACGCTGTTCTCGGTTGCACTGCAGGGTATTTTATAGGTGTAGAAGGGAGCAGAGTCCTGGATAAACCTCTCCACGAAAGCAGTTGACAAGATGAGACTGAAATGCCGCGGAAACGCGCTTGGGCCGCGTTCCGCAGCTCAATGTTATCTGTTGGCCACGCGCTTTGGCGCGTGGCTTCTCTTGGTCCGTCCATCTGGTCGTTTCCTTCTGGAAGCTTGATCCTGGCTCTTTATCTTGGGACTTCGAGTAACTTAGGAATCAAGTTACCTAGATCTCAAATATCCCAATATCTTTTTAAACGAAATTCCTTAGCTTTGCACTCTCCTCTTTGGCTTTTATCCTCATCCTGCAAGTGTTTAGGGTTGGATAGAAGTCTATCCTTCCCTCTTCTTTAATATTTGCAACTTTAGCCCTTGTGTATTTGCACTTTTGACATTTGGTATTTGCGCTTTTGCACTTGGGCTTTAAATGTGGGCTTTGGGCTCTTTTTAGGCTTTAATTCTTTCTTTTATATTTCGAGGCCTGCACACAATAAATCATAAAATATTAGTAAATGTGCAGAATTATATGAATAAATATGAAAATGTGATGTAAATGTCATGATAAAATGCACTTTTCACTACCAATCACACTCCCACACTTATCTTTTTACTCGTCCTCGAGTAAAATCAAAGAAAAGAAAAAGAAAAGAAAAATTTAATCTAACCTAACTCCTTTCGTAGGAAATCACGGTTGCACTTAGCATGTGCAACAAGCCGTTAAACCTCTAGTTTACCCTAGAGGACGAGTGTTGTCTCGTGAGGGTTTTCACAGATTACACCCACAAAATCCATAAAAGGAAATATTTGAAATACTTTTGCAAAGACTAAGTAGTCTATAAGTTTTAGGATATCATTTTATTCATTCTTAGACTTAGTCTTTATAAGTAAATTGTTTTCATTTTTAAGTAAGGATCAAAATTGAATTTTGTGTATAGTCTTTTTCGTTACCAAAAATCATATGCATCCTTATGAATTTTTACTAGGAATTCCTTAACTTGGACTCTCATGCCTCTATATTTTTTCTCTCTCTGTTTTTTTTTTAATATGTATAACTCATCTAATTTTCTTTCGTATAAGCATCAAGGCTTCTTGAGGCCCTCATACCTAACTAATTGATTATTAGATGTGTTACTACATATATTGTATTCTTAGTCTTCTTAGGCTTTCTATCCACCCATGTAGCGAACTTAAAGTCGATGACTCCCAAACCGGTTAGCTTAGGGCACCAGGTGAGAAAACCCCCGCAGACTCAAATTCGAGTGAACTAGACCCCAAACTAAGGAATTTATTTTATTTACTCACCTTTTAGGCATGAACACTTATACTTCTTGAGGCACATGTATCCAGCTTAATTAGTGATTTTCTTTTTCTTTTTTTTGTTTTTTTTATATATGAGGCATAAAGGTCTTCGTCTTAGAATCCTAGATATGCATTAGGTATGCATATTTCATTAAGGTAAAAATTAGGACTAACTACTTATTCAATTTCTCCTCCTATACCTAAAATTTAAACAATTTATTTTTTTTTTAACTAAGTTTTTAGAAATCCTAATCATGATTTTCCTAATTCTTAATATTAACTTAGATTTCTTTCAAAAGATAAGTCAAAATACTGTCCTTTTTATAATTTTTTTTTTTAGATTTTTTTTTATATTAGCAAATTTTTTGTTAGTTTCTAACTATGTTAGTATTTAGTAAAGCCTACCCCACACTTATCTCATGCATTGTCCTCAATGTATGAATGAATGCATATATGCATGAAAAAGAAGAAGGGAAAGCAGAAGTTACCTCAAGGTGGTGGTTCCGGTGGTGGTCTAATTGGTCCCCGAAATGCGGCCCAATCTAGATAATGTAGTAGTTCATGGACCTACCTTTATTGACCTCTTTTTTTTTACATATTTACAGTCCCCAGAATGAATAGGATCATGGAAGATCCTCTCGTGAAACTTACTTCCTTTACATGACCAGTCCTGAAAA